>JAUMGZ010175319.1:0-14526 GCA_032359645.1 Pododesmus macrochisma | reverse complement strand
CAAAATATTCCTTGCATAATTTCAAACAATTTTCAAATAAATATGTATATACAAAAAGTCCATGGTTTTTGAGAAAATTAGCACTATATCAATAATTTAGCATTTCGCTACCACCAATGTAAAGTGAAGTGCCACCTGGTGGTCATTTAAGAACAGATTTTGTTTTCTTTCGCACACTTTGTAAATATTGTCCAAAGGATTATGTATACCAAATAGGAAAGCAATTGGACCGACAGTGCGTGAGTCTTTGGCTCAGATTACCATAAAAGCAACACAATATATGTTATACGCAGTATAGTGTGAGACGTATAGAATTAATAAGCTAATATATCTTCTATGCTTTAAACATTGCATGGTGAGGTGTGTAGCATTAATATTCAACAGTTCTGTAAAAAACAACATATACCTAATACGTTCACGAGTATTCCTGATTTGTATTGCACGTCATCTTAACATTTATTGGCAAAAATAAGATATTTTATATGGATGACAGTAGCAAATCACTTACTATATTATTCGTTGTAATGTTTTCTCTGTAGATGAACTTTGCGTTGAGATTTTGATATAAACCCATACCTTCAAAAAAGATTGTTCTTATGCGATCAGCTCTTCTATAGGGCAGCGTGTATGGAAAAAAGATATGGGCATTCAGTCGCCACTATCGTGATAAAACCAGGACAAAACGAGCCGGTCGGAACCAAAAATAATCAAATTTGGAAAAATATTAAAATAAAGAAAAAAATGAACAAACATGATTTTTTCAAATCATAAATGAATAAACATTGTTTTTAAATTTTAATTGTTTCATTATAAGCCAATCAGAGAAGGACAGAGATTATAACCGTACCTCATGGGACCAAACACACTAGGCTCCGCCCCGCCTGTCAAACTGATGTGTTACTGTCACACCTATAGGTGTTTAAGATAGCTCATAAAGATATCAAGATCCCCTAAGGTATACGAAACATTTTATGGTTATTGCGATAGCTCATATAGATCTTAAGATTTTTTATTTGCTATTTGATATTAAGATTGCTTGCCATAAATTTGTACTCAATTGCTGCCGTCTGCTCGTTGTTGTATTATTAAAAGTTTAAATCAGATTTTAAGTACCAAATAAGATTTAATAACATAACAGTTACACGGAATAATGATAGCATGTAGTCTCAAAAAAAACACTTTGACATTGAAAACGAGGCAGAGTGATCTAATAAGTTATCAATAGACCAATCAAGTAACCTTGAGGTGATCTTGAAATCGCAATGTGGCAGTATCAAGACTTCGAATTATTTGAATTATTGAATCAAATTTTATTTATGTACGCGCAAAATTTTGTATTGCAACTTTTAACCAGATTCCATGCAATTTAACTGTACTCCCTTGATCATTGTCTGCGACAAATTGCAGGAGAAAATCAGAATTGCATGAACGGAGTTTTTGAAAAAGTTGAAGCAGTG
This sequence comes from Pododesmus macrochisma, assembly GCA_032359645.1. NCBI lineage: Eukaryota > Metazoa > Mollusca > Bivalvia > Pectinida > Anomiidae > Pododesmus > Pododesmus macrochisma. The sequence continues at coordinate 13,069 of JAUMGZ010175319.1, read as the reverse complement.
TTCCTCAGAGTGACGTATCTAGCTCCGGAAGCGCCATCTAGTGGAAGCACCGTGTAAAGAAGCAGATAGTAAACTGTGGGGTTGTGTTCCATTCAACGGTGTTAACACTACTTCATGATTATTACATTTGATGTTGTCGTATACGGCAGTAACATGTATCCCTGTTCAAAGAATGACGTACAGTTGTCAATACAGTTCTCTTCAAATATTTGTTTTGATGACGGTTGATTTGGAGCTTGGCTTCGGGTCAAGGGCTGAGTACTCTCACCAATTTGGTTGGTTTGACGTAAGTTTTAATACCCAAACAAAAACAGTCGCATTTGGCTTGTTAGTTCTTGTGGTGACTTTTTGATGAAGCTATTGTTTGTTTGTCAATGAGCGTTTGTTCTGTTGATCCTATTTCTTCTTGTTTTTTGTCTATGAATGTACATGTATCTCTCTTGCTCTATTAGTTGGTGGTCATAAAGACAGGTACGCAACTAGTCTAGTCAGGTACCTTCTCATTTCAAAATTATTAATAATGCCCGTTGGCAAGTATTTTTCACCAAAGTTGTTCTTAAATCATAATGTAGGTACATAGTTTACCACCAGAATATCCTTGTAGAAGTTGTCCCCATTCGAGTAAGAAATAGGGTTTTAAAACATTGCTTATTAGATAAAGAGGATTTCAGTTTTCTCGTAAAATGTAGATAGAAGAGTACCAAGATACTTTTTGTCATATTATGGAGTGATTTCGAGTCCTCAAGAGCATAATACAAAAGTGGAAATGTGTGTATCAAAATAGTTAAGCATAGCTTTAGTGATGTTATAGGAGATGGGAAATCTACCCAGTTCTGATAGAACAGCAATATTTTGGGGTTAAGAATGCACCCAAGAATAAATTTACAAAATTTAACATGTTATTTTTAGCAGGACATTTTTAATATATCTGATCAATTGAATTATTACCATTTCTGAATTTAGATGAATGGTGGTTAAACATACTTCATATTTCACATCCATACAAAAGGATTGGTTTTATAGTATGGTCAAATACACTGGTACTGTTGTTAACAGAAGGATATAATGATAAAAAATCCTCTGACAGTTTTGAAATATGCTTAAGAGCTTTTTTGTACAATGCACCTTGAGTATATGAGAAAGCATCTTCGCTAGCCAACGTATACGACACTTCCTTCAGTTCGTAGTGAAACGTAGTGTAGCGAAACTTGGCTTGCGAAGATGATGAGAAAGAGACTGATGCACAAAAGTGAATACCTAGAAACTTGTATGTGTCAACATATACAAGTTTGGAATCATTCAATATGTTAATGTGTTAGTATATATGTTATTGAAATAAACAACAAGCATATCTGAGTTAAGAACAGAGATTATCTATTGATAAAGTTCGTCATCTTGAAACAATACTGTACCTAGGTAATATATGTGTCAGTGTTCTTGTCTAATTAATTTACATTAATTATTAATTGAACTATCTTATCGGTGTTGGTAATGAAGATATATACATTCAAAATTAAAGACATCTATATTAGGTGAAGGAAATAAGCCATCTTAATTCTAAATGTCGATAGGTGTCTTGCAGTACCAGTGTTAATTAAAGTTGGGATCTTATATATTAGATCGCAGATTAAAGCTATGAATATATCTATATAAATAATGGCAGGGTCGTAGCCTGCGGGCCGGGGGCGCCCCAACCCCGCTCCAAAAAAGATTTCTAATTTTTTTTTCTATATAGATCGCATGGATCGTAGGAGCAATAAAATCCCGGCAAAAATATTTTTTTTAGAAAAGATAAAAAAAATATGTGTGCGACAAAAAATAATTTAAAAAAAAAATTCCCCCTGTCTATATTTTTTCCCAGGCTACGGCCCTACATAAAGTTACTTCAGATATCGGATTAAGATAGATTGTACGTTTTCGGATTAATACATCTTGATTCGAATGTAGATCTCTGTTAAAACTGATGATAACTTAATATCAACTGATATCTTCCATGATATCTTAATTAATTTCCTTTAAAAGTTTCTCTTCGATTAAATGATAAGTTTTCCTACCATACGTTACTTTCTCTTACCTGCCAAATATACTTTATAATAAATTAATAAATGGACATGATTTAATTAAGGGCACGAAATAATGTAACTAAATAATATACCGACCCCTATTTTGTGCTAAAGTACTAGTGACTCCTATATTTCCGGTGGACAAAACATAAAATGTTGTCATTGAAAAAGTACAAAATTTCGGTGGGAGAATACAACCCTGCTATTTTAAGATTTTAAATCTTTTGTGAATTTTCATTCTTCTTATGTATTTATTTCGTTTGTTTCATTGGTTTTCTCAAATCTTATATCTTTTGAGGTTTAAGGTAACTGAATACAGTATCGTACTTTAACAGTGACAAATAAATTTAATTCAGTTTAAATGGATTTATTCTATACAACATTTATTTAACAACTTGTCATATTTATGTAAGTATGTATGAAATATGTATTACAAAATTGATATGTATATATTGATTTCGAAACCCCTGAATGTATGCCATTGTGTTTTTATATATATTTGTTATGTTTTAAAAAATGCTAAAAGGAGAGGGACTCGTAAGTTGGTTAAACTTTTCCCCAATCCTTTTGACCAAATTGTAATTTGTTTACTGTGTAATGTTATGTTTTGTTGGCAATAAAATATGTTTAAACTAAACTAACTGAATATAGTTCTCTAAAACGCTACCCTCTGTCAGATGCCTCAACCTCTGTATATATAAACAATTGCCAATCTGTCCGCTTGACATTATAACTATCTTTTTATCAAATTTGCTTTCCGATTAAAATATCTATCTCTAATTTGTGTGGAAGTTCTGTGTGTAACGCTAAATAAGAGAAGTGTATTTTAATTAACCTGTCGGTGGCCTCATGGTCACGTGACGAACGTATCAATGTGAACCCTGACCCAAAGAACTAAGTTCACTGGGTCAATTTTTGTGAATAACATTTGCCGCCATGTTGTTGCTGACATAACCTCGTGCGGATAATTAGTCAACAAATAATAAGACGGAACGAAGGAGCATAGACGAATGCAGAATGCATACACAGTTTGTATAATGTGTGTAAGTAAATGTTCAATTGTGTGTTAGGGAATGCACGTTAAAATTCGACTCATTTATAACGTTTTAGTGAGATGCCGAGATTGTCGAAGTTAGCCAGTGTCCTTCACACTGGGCGTAAAATCGACACTCGTCATCTCTGTAATATCGTTAGGATGCAATATAGCGTTATAGCCTAAAACATAGTATAAAACAAATATATTTGAGGTGAATGGTTTATCTCCAGAGAAGATGTAGATGGGCCTCACCGATGTGTTGAGCGCGTTGATGGCTCGAGTCGACCAGAGCTAATCGATGTATCCATGTGCATTTTTCGATTTGCGCAGCAGCACAAGGATGAGTCATATTCCAGGAACATAATTTGAAATATTCAGTGATTCACCAATCAAGTAATTGACAATTCATAACCTGACATGAATACTTGAAGATTCACGAACTATTTAAAAATGTGATTATGCTGCATTATTTATTATGTTGCGTTAAAAGACAAATGTTATGAAGAATTGTTGGGAGTTATTTCCCTTAAGCTTGCTGCTCTTTGTGTAAAATACTTGTTAATACTATTAGGTTAATTTCAGATATGTTATAATATCATTATTTGACATTTGAACTATATCTGCAGTAAATATTTGCCCTTAAGATTACGATTATGAAGAAATATCTAACAAGGAGAATCTTGCATTTAAACAAATATGACTAAGCCATAACAGTGATTTATATTATGAAATGCAGACTCAATCCTTTGTACTCCAAGTTGTAATTACAATATCAATTATTCAGTGAGATAAATGTTGATCCTTTATAAGTAAGATACTTATATTTTGATAAAATCTTAAGTGATATTTATAGAATTTTCTTGAGATTCAGAAAATATTTATTTTTAATTTATTTGATTTTAGAGAATTAAGATTTGGAATATGTGGACAAAATTATGAGATCATCTGCAACTTACTCTCTGTATTAATATATTTATAGTAAATATGGTAAGTTTTGACTACCCCTACAAGAGTCGGTTAACATCCATTTGATATCACTATCTTTAGAGTTTGTTAAAATATGAATTTTATATATATCAAAAAATGTATGTGAGATGGAATATTAGAAATATTAATTATGTTAATATTTTGTTTTTAAATGAGATTGAAGTTAAGTATTTACATTTGTAATAATGTTCTCTGGGTAATAATATCTTGGTTGTATTATTTTTTTCTTATTTTTGTAATGTATACATACCGTGCATTATTCATACAATATATATTACCATTTTTGATCACACTTCATATTGAGATTGTACTTCTGACTAGGTGATTAGACATTTTTTATTCATAGATAATCATATGTGTACGTATTGTTTCTTTCGTAATAACTAGGGCCGTAGCCTTGGGATAGTTGTGGGGGGGCTTTTTCTGCCGCACATATACTTATAAGGACTGGCGGGAGTTTTATTTAAGAAAAATTTCTGGGAAGTGTCCCCCCTGCAGCCTATGGCCCTGATAACTGACCATGCTATTAAGCAATTTCTGTTGCATTTGAATGATTCATATCATACATGTACATATAAATATCATACTGTTATAAAAAGTAGTACGTACTGACTATTTCAAACATAATTGTAAACTACAAAAATAATGTACATTACTTTGGTTAGCTGATTTATTTTAAATTCTCTACAGATATTTGATACATGTATATTGTGCTTCAATGTAATGTATAAGTAGATTATGATTGTTTACATGTAGTACTAGTACTCTGTATGTATATAATTGATGCTATATATAATATGGGTGTACAATGTATGAAATAAAATACTTTATTATATAGGTTCAATTTATATTTTTGTACCTTTTGCATATAATTGAGAAAAGTTTAATAGTGTTTTTTGATGACATTGTGCAGATGGTTTTAATTTATTAATTGTTTTCTAATTTATGAAGTATAAGTAACTAAGTATTATGTAAACTGGGTAATTTTAAATAATTTATATTCTAATAATGTTAGTATTATATACATTATATGCACATACATTTCTACGCCTAATTGTAATCTTGCTTTTTGCTTAAAGAACTGAATTGAATTATTCAAATTACGTCAAATAAAAAATGGAAAGTACTTTTTATTGTTTTTATATTTCTTTGACTGTAAACAAGTGACAGATCAAGTTTTCATGCTGCTGTCTGTTATCTCAAGGACTTGCTTATCTTTATAAATAGTTGTGGGAGAAGGTCTGATATTAATATCAACAGACCAGGAAGGTCCACATTAGTTTTGAACATGTAATCTTTATTTTAAATTTTCATCTTTATTCAATGTTATGATCATCTCTTCTTCTCATTGACTAATGAATTATACCGGTAAATCTGCTGATACTGTATATAATGTAGACTTTGCATGGAATGTAACATTAGAAACTGTTTTATACAATGAAATTCTATGCTCCTCAAAAACTTTTGGGGAGCACAATAAAGTTACAGCTTTGCCCGTCTGCCCCTCTTTTGTCGGAAGCATAGATCTTAAACTATACTAATTAATATTTTCATGACATCGCTTACAAATGATAAGTACTATCAACTTATATTACTACATGTATACACAAAATTATCTCCCCTTTAAAAGAAGAACTTTCTGTCACAAATGCTTGTTCAGATCATAACCATTAACTAATTTAAAATATTTTATGGCATTTGGTGCAGATGATAAGCACTATGAGACTGTGTGCAATACACAAGAACCACAACTCTTGGTCCACTATAAGCAGAATTATCTCCCTTTTGATAAAAGAAAAACTCGGTCATTGTGTCCTACATGCTTGTTCGAAGCATTATTTTGAAATTATTAAATATTTTTATGACTTTTGGTGCAAATGTTTATAACTTTGAGACAGTGTGCAATGCACAAGAACCACAATTCTTGGTAAAATGTACCAAGAATTATCTCCCATTTAAAAGGAAAAACCTGGTCATTCTGTTTATACATGTATAAACATTTGAACGAGGCATAACTTTTAAAATATGACTTAATGATACTTTATAAACATGTTGAGGATATTTTGGTGGCAAACAGTGGGCAAGAACCATAACTCTTGCCCTGTTACAAACAGAATTGTTGCCCTTTTAGATTAAAAGTTTTTTCTTCTGCCAGGAACTTGTTTATGTAGGGGTTTTTTGCTACCCCAAACACAATGACGGGTATGTGTTTAAAAAAATAACCATTGCTATTGTAACATAGTTATACATGTAGCTTCTGTATGTCGAAATTTGTTTCCTCTTACAAGATTTGCCTGTATTGACAAAATGTAATTCCTAAGCTAAGCATGTTTCCGAGAGCATCCATCACTTCAGTTAATTTTTTTTTACTATTTAGCTCCACGCTGGAGATTTGTTGATATTTAATGTGGGTTAAATGGTTTTGTTGCTTATAGATGAAGTTGTGGACTATCTGTATACCTTCTATGTAGTAATGATAAATTTACTAAAAAATGGACTATCTATACTCCTGTCCCAGGGACTATAGAGTATACACATATAAGCATATATTTTAAATTTGGGGGTAAATTTAACTTGCTAGTAAATTGGACTTAATCTTTATTCTTTAACTTATAAACAAATAACTCTGTGAGCCAGTGTGTACACATTGTAAAATTTCTTTGAAATGAAGACGCCTACATATATAGTTATGAAATGGACACCATTCGAGATAGCACACTTTCCTTTCAACTCATCAATTTGCATGCTTTTGTTATTAATTGGTACAAGATAAATAAGTATTACTATATAAACATATGGATCAAACAACAGGCAAGGCCTATATAATGTCTTTATATTTAGTTTTAAAATTAAAAAGTATTTTCCTGTACAATGAGAAAAGATTTACATTACATATTTAGGATTGCTATTTCAGGGGGCTTAAGGGTGTCAGAAGTCTCAATACACTTACTAAAACCTCTTAATAATTTCCTTTATTGAATAAACACTACCTGATATAAAAAGTTACTTCACACCTTGTTAATAACAATAATATTCCACTCTAATAATATTAGACATGAATGTGATGCCAGTGTAATATGGCAGCATGCATTTACACCTTCTTTAGTTATTTGCTAGTACTTCTGTGACCTCCCTTCAACTGCTCTCCAAAGTCAACAGCAGTACTGAGGACACTAACAATTTAAGGAAGTCTAGTTTAAAATGTATGACACTTGTGTTCATAGTCTTACTATTGATCAATATTCCAACAGACATACCTATATATAGAATACCTTGTGATGTGTTCTATGTTTGACATGACATCAGACATATAACATGCATAAACATCTGGTGCATCAGTTCTGTAAAAACTTGAGCAAGTAATGTGAAGAAGGGTAATTTATCCCAGTAAAACATATTGCATTGACGATCAGTAACTGTAAACAGTGATTGGTAATATTCATGATCTTAGTAAGCCTTAAGGTAAATTGATAATATTTGAAAATGAAAGTAGAAATGTAGTACAGTAATGATGAATTGTGTTTTCATGTTTTACATTGAGTATATGCATTGATATAATGCTGATATCTTTAAAATATTTTTGACAACTACAACAATGTACTTCCAAAAAAAAAACTAAATGTTCTTAATACTGTAATAACAAGTTGACATTGAGAATATTTTATACATTCTTTTGTTTTTGGTCAACATATCTTTTATAAATAAATTTACATTTGACCTAATGAATCCGCATCCTGTCTGAATCTTGTGACCAAGCAAAGTAAGCCATATATGAAACAAATTGCTTTTGGATATGTTTGTTATTAAAACTTATATTTAGGTTGAAATTTTGAAAAAGTTGAACATATTTGAATAATGACTTTGACCTTATTATTTGCAACACCTAGGTTTTTTATCATGTGTTGATCAACTGAACCAAGTTTTATTTTATTCTGAATCTAACCAGTTACACTGTGTAGATTGAGTTTTTAAGAAACATCTGTAAATTCAACCCTGTCTAAAAGTTCTGGTCTAGATCTTAAGGTCATTTCAATATGTACATCATATAAAGAAGTTTGAACATCATATAAAGAAGTTTGCATGTAGTGAAAAAACACCACATATAAAGACAAAAGCTTAAGCACGGCATATAAAGACAAAATCACCGCATATAAAGACAAACCACCACATTTAAAGACAAAACCACTGCATATAAAGACAAAAGCTTAAGCACCACATATAAAGACAAAACCACCGCATATAAAGACAAAACCACTGCATGTAAAGACAAACCACCACATAAAGACAAACCCGCCACATATAAAGACAAATCACCGCATATAACAAGACAAAACCACCACATATTAAGACAAAACCACCGCATATAAAGACAAAAGCTTAAGCACCACATATAAAAACAAAACCACTGCATATAAAGAGAAAAGTTTAAGCAACGAATATAAAGACAAAAACCACCACATTTAAAGACAAAAGCTTAAGCACCGCATCTAAAGACAAAAACCACCACATATAAAGACAAAACCACCGCATATAAAGACAAAACTACTGTATGTTTAAAAAAAAAACAAAGCACCGTGTATAAAGAAGGAAGCACCACAAATAAAGGGGAAAAAAATGTTGCATAAACAGACAAAAAGATTAGCCACATAGACAGTTTTGGCCATGATGGTGCGCACACTGAAGACATTAAACTACACATTCAGTCAAGACGGTTCTGGGGTTCCATACCTATAAGTCACAGATTCCTAATGTTAAAGTAAATTAACAGGTGCAAGGTTAACATTCCAACTCATATTTATGGGTGAAGATCTTCATGCTTTAAAAACTACAAAACCTTGGGAGGAACGTACAGCAAAATGAAATACTTTAAATCCCCCAACTTATTTGGAAGCAAGGGGCATATTTTAAGCTGGTTGACAATTCAAAAGAAGAACTCGCCAGTACTCGCATAATTTGGCAGAGCTATGAGCCTCTTTCAAGTAAACATTTTGTATAGATCTCTGTATTGGAAAACAACTTGAAGAAGAAAAGATTGATGCAAAATGCACTATGAGCCTTTTTCAAGTAAATTTTTTGTATAAATCTTTGTTTTGGACCAAAACTTACCAGAAGAAAACGTTGATGCCAATTTTGTACATTGTAATCAATGTAGACTGCATATATATGTATATGTAAATGGAGCAGGTATGATTTCAAGACTCGAAAAATCAACCCTAAAGCAAAAATCCGGAGGAAATAGCATAAAGAAGATTTGGAACTGCTGGACAGTTGGAGCGACATATGATGAAGCAGTTCACTGGATAAATGGAATCTCAAGTTACCACATTGAGTGAAAAAGTGTGATCCAATAATTGCTGAATTAAAAAATTAGTATGAAAATATGAATTACTGAAAATCAAAAGATGATAAACAGCTAATAGGCAAGACTGGTTCTGATATATATTGAAAATTTTAATCAAGTTTGTGAACATATATTGGGAAACAATCTTAAAGTGTTACAAGAACAAATGATAATTTGTGTTATCAAATCACAGTACAAGAAAATGCTGAACAACCAAATCTTGGCATGTAGGAATAATGAAATGTTGGAAACAATTTTAAGTTGTATGATTATTTGGTAGAATACATGCAACCCCCAGTTTCTGTGATATCGTAAAAATCAAAGAATTGTTGCCTTAACTGAAGGCTAAAATTTAGGCTCAATATTTCTTGAAATTTGACTATGATCACATACATTGATCACATATTCATTTATAATTCACTAACGATGACTTTGTATCTCTTTACTTGAATATGGTTATCTACCCTGATGAACACTGTCCTTTTATAGTTGAAATATTGTTGATTGTGTATCTGTTTACCTTAGTCAGGTGATATCCCCTACTACATTTTGTTCCTGTAGTGAAACTTTCAAATGAGGATTTTGCAGTTCTTTACTTTAAGCCCTAATGTGTGTTGTACCTGGAGTGAAGAATTGTACCGATAGATATTTTACCCTTTACTTTATTCTAGTATTTTCCCAAACGTAGGTTGTACCTTAATGTGTGATGTACTTTAAGTGAAGTATTTTAGATGTGTTCCCATTAGTTTTGCCAGGTTATCTCCCCTTATCTATCTTTCATCCTACTTAAGTTAAGTATTGTGTTTCCATTATTTTTGTCAGGTTATCTCCCCTTATCTATCTTTCGTCTTAAGTAAAGTATTATCGATGTGTTCCCATTATGTTTGTCAGGTTACCTCCCCTTATCTGTCTTTCATCTTGAGTAAAGTCTTGTATGTTCCCATTATTTTTGTCAGGTTATCTCCCCTTATCTATCTTTCATCTTGAGTAAAGTATTGAAGATTTGTTCCCATTATTTTTGTCAGGTTATCTCCCCTCATCTATCTTTCTTTGTTCGTGAAGAATTGTATCATTCGTCGCACCTTGGCTGAATTCCATACACTTTGTTACTACATTTAACCTTGTCTGTATCACTTAATTGGCCATGTCAAATAAATTTACGTACTCGTATCTCAGCTGATTCTGTAAACTTTATTACTACATTTAACCTCGGCTGTATCACGTAATTGGCCATGTCTATAGATTGGCTACCTTCCCTGATACACTTTGCAATGTGTATAAATTACTTTTTGTGTAATAAAATACTGTTTAAACCAATGTGTATGACACAACTAGGAATCAGTTTACCCTTTCAAAATGTTTGCACTCGCAAAAATCTTGATGGTATTAAAAACATAGCTTTAAATATGATGCATACACAGAAATGCTTGAATTATTGTCTGATGATGGAAATATTGCACTAGTTTCTATATAGGTAGTGAGAGGGTCTGTTTCTGGCAAAGAAATGTTAGGTGTAGGTGCATATCACTTTACCTAATATAGCCAATGTATGATGTAAGGTACGGGATCAACCGAGGTTTGTCGACCGGTATTGTTGTTGTGTTCCAATTATTTTGTCGGGTTAAAACAAACAATATCAGAAAACAGCATTCGTATGAGGCCTTAAATGAACGATATCAGAAATCGGCATTCGTTTGAGGGGCAGATGAAAATCTGCCTAGTGTGTACCTTTTGGGAAGTATTTTTTATGTGTCCCCCTTTACTTTAGTCTAATTATCTCCCCTACCCTGATGTGTGCTGCTCCTTTTATGAAGGATTGTTGTTGTGTTCCCGTTATTGTAGTCAGGTTATCTATCTCCCCTGATGTGTTTTCCTTTAGTGAAATATTTTAGATGTGTCCCCTTTTACTTTAAGTCTAATTATCTCCCCTGCCCGGGTGTGTGTTGCTTCTTTTGTGAATTATTGTAGATGTGTTCTCCTTTATTTTAGTCTGACTATTTCCCCTGATGTATGTTGTGTTGTAGGTGTGTTCACATATACTTTTGTTCTGTTATTCGAGTCTGGTTATCTTCCCTGATGTGTGTTCTTTTAGCAAAATATTTTAGGTTAGTCCCCTTTTACTTAATCCAATTATCTCCCCTGCCCTGTTTTGTGTTCCTCCTTACGTTAAGTAATTTATGTTGTTATGTGAAGTATTGTTTATGTGTTCTCCTTTATTTTAGTCTAGTTATCTCCCCTGAGGTTTGTTGTTAAGTGAAGTATTGTAAAAAATTTCCCTTGATTTAAGTAGTGTTGTCTCCCCTGATATGTGTTGTACCTTTGGGGAAGTTTTGTGTTCCACTTAACTTTAGTCCCGATGCAAGTAAGGCAGCACTATAAAGTCACCATCAGTGTGCACTGTCACAGGCAGACACTGTCTCACTATAACTTAGACATGAGTTGAAGGGATGTTAAACCTCAAGTAAACAAAATTTACTTTTATTTAGCTGCCTCCTCTAATATGTGTTGTTCTTTAGTGAAGTGTGGATGTGGTCCCCTTTTTTAGCTGGCCTTCGAAGAAGGGGTGCTAATGGAATCACCACAGCTTTGGCATTGGTGTCTGCGTTGCCAGGTTAAAGTTTTGCTGCAATTGTTAAAATGCACTAGTTTACAATCAAATATGTGAACTAGGATGCTGGTATTTGCCATTAGGGTAGGTTGGGTGTATAAGTTTCATTTAGCAGAGTAAAATTGGAAATATTAAAATAAATAAATAAAAAAAAACTGAAACTTTTTCCAGGTTAAAGTTTTTGCTGTAAGTGTTGCACTAGTATACAATCAAATATATGTACTAGGATGCTGAAACTAGGTATGAGGTTAGTTTGGGGGTTTAAGACTCATTAAGTGAAATGAACTTGGGAAAAAAATACATACGTTTCTATGCCTTAATCAAAGGTAAGTTTTGCTGCAAGTGTTAAAATGGACTAGCATATAATTGATTATGTGCACTAGGATGCTGATATTTGGAAAAGGGTTGTTTTAAGGTGTAAGGTTCATGAAATGCAATCATAGTTGAAATTTTGTGATCGAACTGCTGTCCAAAATTGTAACCATGGCCTCTGATTGGTCAAAATTTTAATATTGTCTCATTTGGTTTACAGATGTATTATGACCATGTAATCTCAACTGCGTATGATTTTTTTCCCAATTTGGTATCAAAAGATAACGGCTATGGCCTCTGATTGGTCAAAATTTAGATATTGTCTGATTTTGTCTAAATGTTGTACTCAGATATATTACTACACTGACAATAACCACATGTAATTTTATAGCTCGCCTTCCAAGAAGAGGCACTTATGGAATCACCACAGCATCGGCGCTGCCAGGTTAAATTTTTGCTGCAAGTGTTGAAATGCACTAGTATACAATCAGATATGTGAACTAAGATATTGTAGATGTGTTCCCCATTACTGTACATGTAGTCTGGTTATCTCCCCTGAAGTGTAGTATTGTAGATATTACTGTACATGTAGTATGGTTATCTCCCCTGAAGTGTAGTATTGTAGATATTACTGTACATGTAGTCTGGTTATCTCCCCTGAAGTGTAGTATTGTAGATATTACTGTACATGTAGTCTGGTTATCTCCCCTGAAGTGTAGTAT
>JAUMGZ010175308.1:2579-14528 GCA_032359645.1 Pododesmus macrochisma | reverse complement strand
TATTTGTAGAATTTGGAGGCCAGGTTTTCCAGCAGACTATTGGAATTCCCATGGGGACAAACTGCGCTCAACTGCTAGCGGACCTGTTTCTCTTTTCGTATGAGGCAGCATTTATCCAAAGGCTACTCACTTTCAAGAGAAAATCTTTGGCAACGTCTTTTAATTTTACTTTTCACAACATAGATAACGTTTTGTCACTGAAGAATAAACATTTTGATGATTACGAGAACATGATATATCCTCCGGAACTAATAAAAGACACTACTGACACCGACTTTTCTGTGGGGATTTGACAAGTATGTTTCTGATATAATTAAGACATAATCCCAAAGTCATATTTTGAATTTCCTTACGTCATAGTTTGAGTTCCTACCAGTCATTAATTTGGCTTCATACTTGCTTGTATTCAAACATATATGTGCTTGACTGATAAACATTTCGGCTTTCATATTTCGGCAACCCCTTTATTCATTGTTAGTAAGTCAATCAGTCAGTCAATTACTCCTTTTACAATGTAAAATTCACATATTCAAAAGTCAGTCAGTCCGTCTGTCTGTCTTTGATTATATATATATTATTTTATATATATTATCAATAATTGCTAAAACAAGTAAAACACAGTCATGAAAAAGGGGGAGGGGTTTACTCCTCGTCGCCCTATCTTTACCGCTCTGCTTTCATAATAATGTTGCTACTTCTATTCCTCTATTGTTGATGGTTTTTCTCCTTTGCTCTTTCGTCACCATAACTGTGACATTTTCTTATTGTGACACATACTTCTTTTTAAACAGTGGAAAGGGTTGCAATACACCGGAATGACACGGAGGCACCGCGGCGGTTGACACACGTGTTGCAGGAAACGCTTACAATATCGCGAGCACCTGGTTTCGCTTCTAGTTTTTTAATAGAAGTTCGTAATGTTTCCATTTGTATTTACTAAATGTATATTTGGTTAATTTTGCTGTGTGCGTCTAACGTTTTCTTTTTGTTTGCTAATGTCCATGGACTTACGACTTTAGAATATCGTCTTGGTTTTTCGAATTTTCTACTTTGTTGATCAGGGGCAGATCAATATCGAGTATAATCCATGCAAAGATATCTTTATCTGCTCTGTTTGCAAGACTAGCTTTTGATTCCAACAAAGCCAATTTCATATAACTGGTATAACACAACAGTATAACATTTTAATTTCAAGTTTCCCTCAAAATAAAGGAACTCAAGGTTAAATGCTTGCATGTGTAGAACCATTTTCACAGAAAGAAACAAATTTGTATCAGGAATTTTAATATTTTGATAAAGAATTTATTTTTACACGTATTGTAACTCGAAAACAGAGACCGTTTGTACTATCGTATTACGAAACTCGCTCGAATGAGAGATTTTGTTGGCAGGGTACGTCAGGTTGAGATTGCTGGAAGCTGCATGTTTAGGGACAGAAATTGGGATAATTTAACATTAACAAACTTTAACCAAGTGAAGCAAAAAGCTTTAAGACTCATTTGTTCATATAAATACCCATTATAACAAATGCCTGATTTTAATGCAAAAATACAATCTGAATCATGCTTCCGATAAATATGATATTTATAAGAGAAAGGAGCCAAAACTCTGTGTGAGACAACCCGTCCCGAACCCCAGATCCTGCTCGAAGCTGCTGTCATTAATGGACGCAAGAGAAGAATTAGTTTTGAATACACAAGACTTCAGCAAATCAAAGCTACAGAGACGAAGAGGGAAACGGTGACAAAAAATTCCCAATGGTTATGATGTACAAAAACCATACCCAATAATAATACAAAATTGTCTTGACAACATTTTTAAATGTGCGCGTAGTCAAAACAGAACTTTTTAAACCACTCTCCATTCCATTGAATATGATTACCATTAACAGGAATAGAAAGCTCAATGGAACAAATTGACAAACCAACATGTCACTGGACTTTGCAGAAAGTCTTCGTTAGTTGATGCATTAATGAAATAATCATTTAATCATTTATGACTTTTATTTGCTCTTTCCTCTTATAAATATCATATTTATTGGAGGCGTGTTTCAGATTGCATTTTTGTATTTTAAATGACTTAATCTTTCTAGAATGTAGTTAATATGTGGTCGAATATTCTTAAGACAATGATTTAATGTACATGGATAAATATACCCAATGACGAAGAGTTGACTATTAAGATATTTAAAACATCTGTTATTAATGTGTAAGAATGTTTGACACACCTATTCAAATTATTTGAAATATCACGCACAGCTAGTAAAACTTATTCACTGAATACAATGCTCTTAGTTATAGTCTCAAAACTATAATTAAGATATATACATGAGTTGCTCAATTTCTTTAGATGCAATTATCTCCGATGTGTCACTGCCACGTGGCATCACTCACCATGTAATTATAATATGTAATACCATGTGTTTTGCTTCTGATTATGTTTCTGTGTTTTACAGATGAGAGATTACGCCTCTTTATATACATCTTTAGATAACATTACAGATTGTTATACATAAAGCACGTATATGAAAAATGGATATATCTTTATTTGGTTTCACAGTTAAGTCCTAAGGTATATTAAAGAAAGTGAAAGTTGATATCATGAGCTATGATTAAAGCACGTTTCATTAGCAGGTGTTCTGCGTTTGTACTTAATTATATTACATTGACTACGCGTTAGTTACGTGATAATATTTACCCCACAAAAATGATAATATCATCACATAGACCCCAATACATCTCCTACTCATATATAGGTTGTGTTTTTATGTTTGATAAAAAAAACAAGAAGAGTAAAATCAACAGAACGAGAGACATTGACAAACAAGCAATTACTGCATCAAACATTTAACCACCAGAATGTAAGGAATAACATTGAGATCACGACAATCCTCAAGACTAGTAATCCACGCGGACTGACTAAGGACGGTTACCCAGCACGAAACCAGGCGGTGTGGTTTAACCGGTTTATGACGCCTCAACCTTCCCACTTCTAGCATGATACTAAAAGTCTTAAGTAGAGAAATACATTCAATTTATATATACTTATTTTTTGTATACTTCTTTCTTTTCAACTTTTCAAACAACGTGTACCAGTGAATTATCTGCGACAAAACGTAATGTATTTTAAACACACACAGACACACACACAATATAATTAGTTTAATATAGTCAAAAGACCGAAAAAAAACGAAAGTCCGTCAGCCAAAGAAATCAATTTAGAAATATTATAAAAAAAAGAAATAACTTTATAACAAACTTGCAGTAAACAATCTAAAATCAGGATGCTAGGGAAAATTACATCTTTCCAAGAGGTTTGTGCACTTAAAGTGTCAAACTTACCAATGATTGATTGACTAGTGAAAGTTACTCTTCTACATGTTAAAACTTTCTCTTACAAATACTTAAAATTGTTAAAATAGCCCTGATAACAAACTGCACTTGCAAACATATATATAAAGTACTGGATATATATGGTGACTGGTTTGTTTCATTTTGTGTTGGCGTGCTGTCGAGCGAGAAAACAGCAGTAAAAACCTACAGTGTGACAAAAAAATTGATTCATGAATTGTCGTACTGTCGACATTTTGTATTGTCTTACTGTCTTGCTGTCGTACTCTTGGGAGCAACAGTACGGCAAAACTGTTGAGAGTCTCGTGTTGTCAGGGTTACAAATGACAGCACTACAGTAAAACAACATCAATTAATACTTTAGTTGTGATATACTAATGTCGCCCCGATATAACACCAGCGCTACATTACGACAATCCAGAAAATCAGTTGTGTCGGGTTTTTTTGTCGTACTGTCGTGTTATATTTCTGCTGGTACGATATGACACTAATCCGCCACCATAGATATATATAACTAAGAAGACGAGAAGATGCAATAGCTTGGCAGCTAAGATAGATGTGTTGTATTTGTGACAAAAAGTACTTAACATTACGTAATTGTATATTATTATAGGTGGACAGCATTGTGTAATGAAATAGTAATAAATTTACCACAAATATAAGATGAATAAATGTAATATTGTCATGTTTGTTTAAAAATCAATTATTCTATTTTTACCAACTCGTAAAGTGCCCAACATTTCAAAACACCCTTACAAAACAATGGCTTACTGTGCATGGTGATTCAAAGAGAAACACAAGCTCTAGTGCAACCACATGCCTTCAGTTAATTCAAAAGAAAAATGCAAATATCAATAGTGGTATTTTTTGTCTTTATCCATTAGCACAATATTTGATTCATGAAAAGACCGGGAACATAAACTCCTGGACGTGAGTCATAATCTATCTATTATTTGAATCTTTATTCATCATCTATGTAAAGTTGAATTCGTTGTTAGTGGGATATTCCCATTTATTTATGAGTCAGTTAAAAACATACTTATACTTGCGGGAGTTAGTTTTTTTTCATATTCTTTCCTCGTATAAGTGTTGAAAAGAAAGAAATCGAGATGACTTTCAAAACATATGAACATAATAAATATGCCACCAGCAATAAAACAGAGGGGTAAACTATTGAAAATTTTCAAGATTATACATATAAATGCATCCACCTTTGTCAAAACATTTTTATGGGATCTTTAATGAGTTTTAGTTTAAATAAAAAAGTGTATTAGAACAAAAATTATTGACATACAAACAATGACAACCATAACAAGTCATCACCAGACTAGAAGCGACCTTCAAACTGAAACGAGCAATCATAAATATAATTCTGAAAAAATGACACCAGACAATCCAAATGAGGAAAACGACTTCTTTTTTGCTCCGTAGCTATGATTTATCGATTTCTTGTCTACTCTTAATTCATAGATTCACTTTTTCTCGAGTGTTTATTGACGATGGTTGAATCGTAACTTAACCTGGAATACGGGAGTTATGGACCTAAGAGGATACAGTTTCGTACAAGCCCGCATTCTAAAATGCTGCGTTTCATGAGTGTTTCGGCTCTTTCTTTCTTTATTGTCTGTCCGTACGTCTGTTGATAATTTCAAGTACTATATATTCTATATTATTACGCCACCTTTGCTGACGAGTGCTTGATTGCTCAAAAAACATGTCTAGAGGAATTCGCGTAAAAATCCCTATTTGACTGCCGCACATCTAACTTCTTGGCAAGACAAATTTATAGCATTTTTGTGTACATTGTTTTGTCCTTCAGAAGGATCGGGATTTTTACAACCCTGTAACTTTGATGTATCGAGGTCTTGTCTATTTTAAATTCAAATATTCACTTTCTCTTGAGCGTCCATTGACGACGGATGTATCGTAGGTAGACATGGTATGTAGGACGAGGGTTTCTCACACAGACTATTGACTCTTTCCTCTTATAAATATTCTATTTATTGGTTTTACTTTGTAATTTTGTATTCAGTCATTATCCAAAGCAACGCTGCGACTCACTCACATTCAATGGGCTCTTTAAAGAAAATGAATTTAGAATATACAAGACCCAGATCATCAAACACAAGGGGGTCAAATGGTGAGTTGAAACTCCGATGTATATAAGTTAAAATAGAATCTTGCATGATATAAAAACAAAGTTGATCTTATCTTTGAAAGTTTTAACTTAACTTAATTTAAGTATCAAAATGTGGAGCATATTATACTACAAAGTCATGTTTATATTTCTTTTATTTATCCCATAAAAGTACCAACTGGGATCGTTTGAATGTTACATAAAATACATTTAGATTCATTGTGAATCACAGTGTCTCTATTTCAAAATACCTGATACATGATATCAAAATGAATAATATATAAGATTTAGATTTTTCACATAAAAATGAAAACTTTCAGAATATCTAATACATCTATTTTGCTTCATTGTAATATATTTGTGGGTTTTTTGTGAGTGTACTTAAAGTTTGAATTGTTTTTTTTTTACCTTCATAATGCGTAAAGTTAAACTGTTACAACACAATTATATCATTAACCTTTTCCGAAAATCTTAACATTTCCATGAGCATTTGAATGTTTTAATATGTAATGCAAGTTATCTTTATAACTCGGCTTTAACCATAGTTTGAACATTCTGACAGAGTTTTGGCTCCTTCCTCTTATAAATATCATATTTATCGGAGGCATGATTCAGGTTGCATTTTTGTATTTTTGTATGTTACCATTGTGTGTTTTGCTTGACATTTATAAATCATAAAAGCAATCAAACATAACACGAGATTTAGCTATTTATGATAATCAACAACTACTAAGTAAGCATGGCAATTTAGCTCAATCTTTACAGAACCATTAAAATGCATGAATGACATATATGAAGTATATAATGTAATATTTTAATTTGATATAATAGGTTACGACGTGTTTTGTGCAATCCTATTATATTTATGATATTGTGACATGTAGGCCCCAGGTTCAATAGTTATATATAATCTGACTAAACTATCAAATTATGGATCATCTTTTCTATGTTGGTACGATATTTAAAGACTACGATAACACATAGATTAATTATAAATGTACAAACAAACTTGTAAATTTGTTATGATAAGATTAACATAACTGAAGTTAAGAATTTTCATATGTTTTTTAATCTTTTCCTATGGAATGAATGTGTGGAGAGATTTATGAAGAAATTATTCAGTGATTTTGTCATTATAATGATTATTTATCAATGTATTCGTCTCACGACTAGAGATGAAAATAATAATTTGACTACATTTTTCGCATAAAAGATAGATTAGACATGATTTCTCCGTCGCTTTGTTGAATGCTCATCCAACGGCGTCACATAGTCATTAAAATTCTAAAAACCAAAACTTACTCTCTCTTTACAATTCCTGCCAACTATAACTGTTGTATATGACTTAAAATGTTAAATAGTTGTCCTTGTGAAACGCCCGATATTCTTATCGTACATATTTGTTGAAAGATGATATACTATAATCGTTAACGAGATATTGAGATATTAAATCAAATGTTGTGTAAAAGTATTTGAAACAGACATTATGAACGTTATTAGTAAAGGTGAATCAATTATTGTAATGCAGTGCTCTTTAATAAAATATTTAATCCAAGTTAAAACTTTTAACAAAGAGGCCCACTTGGCGTTAGTGTCAATCAAATGCGTTAATCCTGTAAAAATATATGACGAGCTGTTTCTACAGCTTGTTCTTCATAATATATTGAAATCTAAACATTGAAGCTATTATATAATCTTCAAGGTTATTTCTGAATATCGCTTTTACTATTTTATTGTCCATGTGTCATATTTGAATAAAATTCTGTTGAAACTAATGCCACAAAAATAAAAATAAAATTGAAACAACATTTGAAAAAATATATAGTTAGGAAGAATGATATAATATATATATATATATATATATATATCAAAACAAAGAAACAATCGTGAACAACGTTAACAAACTGTAAATTGCATAAAATTACGCATCAAAACATTCGATATCAGTTGCCATATTTTGACGTTCATGGAACGGATGACTAGTTATCCACGCAGTAATCCATAAAACAGAGTAGTTTAACCACTTAATCTGACATCATTAAGAATTGTTCTTATCATTTAATAAATAACAGTCATATGATTTTTTTAATTTCCATGATCCTTTGATTTCGAGATATTGTTGTAAACAGTTTATATAGTACGTGTATTTCGGTATGAATTCAAATTCATAAATTGGACAAGTTTGTTCTTTGATATATTGTCTAACGCTTATATATAATGTCAAGTATTCTCACGAGCACAACATCGTCCTTTTCAATTGAGACCTATATGGGCTACGCTGAATACTTGAGATTTCATTCAAATCTAGTTACATAGGAATGACATTTCGTGAAATGTTAACTGCATGCTATTTCTAAAGAAGATGCATAGATATGCATGGCCTGTATGTTAATCTTCTACTTCATCTTAGCGTTCTCTATAAATAGTAATACAACTTGACTTTAATTGATTTCAACCTGTGAGATATGTAATCGATCCCGTAGATGATTGAACAGTTATAGTCAATAATAGACTGACAGAAGGAATAAAGCACCGGATCATTAGTCGGTGTCGTATAACATTTCAACACTCGTCTAGACGTTGGTCATGTCAAGGTGAATTTAACACGCAATGGATAGTATATAGAATATATACACATTATTCCCTTTTTGCACTTTTTAGCTTTGATTGCCTCTCACTTGTAAGTAAAAGAAAAAGGAAAGGAAGAATTAACATTGATTCAAAGGAATTCGTGATGAAAGGAAAACCTAACATACCTTAAAGGAAGGAAGAATGTTTTTGATTGAGGGAGAAATAACAACAAAGTAAAAAGCAAACATGAAAAAACAATAAATTCACATAAACTATGCGAAGAATACCAACACTATAGTACGACTAAGGACGGTGCATTTCACAAATCAAATTCTAAACTCAATCCGGCCAACTGTATCTCAACTTTCCCAAAAAGCCCGCGTCTATTTAAGAGAGGTCTCAGATCACTAATATTTAAAACAAAACAAATCAACCCTCTTAACATTTATGTATGAATGAACATTTGCATAATTCAGGAAATAGACTAGAGGGGTAGATATCAACAGTTAGCCTCTACAAAAATATAAAATAGTGTATTAAAAAGCCAAATCAATAGATATGATAACCGTAAGGACAAAAAAAAAAAAAAACAAAACAAAACAAAAGTAAAGCACAACCGCGTAAATCTGAACAATACACACACAAGCCGGTCAAAGAGCAACAAAGGGGTGGACCCCATGGAGACATTACATTTATTATTTGATATAACATTATATAGTTAAAGAAGCTGACTAAATAAATGAATAAATGAATGAATTATTAAGTAACGGCAATCAATCTTACATGTATTACTCGAAGATGGATTTTTCGTTTCAAAACGAGGGTTGGGATGGACTGGACTGACAGTTAGCAAATTGTCAAGATTTTAAAAGTATTTAACTCTATATAAATTATAACGTCACCTTCGCTGATGACGACTAGGTTGTCCGAAAAACGCTTCCAGAGGATTTCGTTACAAAATTTCTATTTTGACTGCTCGCACATTTCGAATTTAAGCAACGCAATCTTATAATATTGTTTGGGTGTGGTTTTTGTCCACCATTAACACTGTGATTGTATACCCCTCCCCATCCCCTCTTTGGCTGTCTTGTCTATTCTAAATTCATTTCCCCTAAAGCGTTCATTAATGAAGGCTGCTTCGAGGCTTCGAGGCTAGACCTGGAATTTGGGACGAGGGTGTCTCACACAGAGTATTGGTTCTTTCCTCTTATAAATAATATATTTATTGTATGCATGTTTCAGATAGCATTTTTGAATTGCATTCATAAGGGCACTCGTCATAACCTAATCTCTTCTAAAGATGTTTGAACAGAGCCATTGTGTCCCCTTAGTGTTTCCAGCCAGCATTATGCAGATCAGAGGATATAAAAAGACCTTGTATGATGGTAGTCAACTGACAGTTGCTCTATAGTCTTTACTTACCTATAGTCAGTAGAACAAAATCTGAATACTTGATCCTTATAATCTATTCCTTTCAATGGTGTTTCATCTTTTACTCTTCACGCCATTAGTGACATATTCTGATGTTGACGCACGTTTCTTTGATACTATGGAAAGGAATGTAATATACCAAAATGACACGGAAACATCGGGCGGGTGATACATGTGTAGCAGGAACACCAATCTGATAAAAAGCATATCCTCCTACCAACTCCACGGAGAAGTAGGATATGATTTTAATCAGATTGCAGGAACACTTGCTCAATCTCGAGCTCCAGGTGTCGCTTCTACTTTTTAAAGAAGTTCTTTATGTTTCCTTTTGTAGTTAATAACTTTACTTTTGTTCTTTTTTTCTGTGCGTGTCCCACGTTTTCCTTTGATTTGCCCATGCCCATGTACATACAGCCTTTGAATATCGTCTTGGTTTTTCGTGTGATCACAATTGCAAATCATTTTCGAGTTAGGTTCCAATAAACACAACATATCAGGATGTCGTTCATTTCTGGACTTGGCTATGGACACCATTTGTAAACAGGCGATTTCAGGGGTACATTGTATTTTGCTACAACAATAATATGTTAAACCCCCTCCCATCTTTCACACAAGATAGCACATGAATAAAAACATTCAACATTCTTTTTTTACCAAAAACCACAGGAGAATATCAAATTAGGACTACAACAAAACGTTATTATTTATAATATACTGACCAATCAGTGGTACTCAAAGTTTGTTATACGGGCCTTTGTGTTGAGGTATAGAGGGGTTGTCTCTGAGTATTTAGGTGTGTCATTTCTAGATTATACTTATATATCAAGTCCCCGTAGATAGGTGCATGAGATAAACCATCAGAAATAGACTATGAAAAACAAACATTTACATACTTATGTAGACGCTCCGGGGGATTTCTGAAATTGTACTTTAATGTTATAATTGCACTTGTGATAACGAAACCTTAAGTTAAAAATAAGCCAGCAATTTGAAGGTGTTTCAGATTCAGTTGAATTTAGGTTTTTGGATTGTCTTACCGGGACAATATGAATTGTATTACTTAATCAAATTCGCTGCTGATTCATTTCGCAAATATTTTTGAAACCACGAAAATATATTGCACGCGAAGATACATTAACAGTACATGATGTTCATCAGTATAAGGTTTGATTTACAATACTGTTGTAATTACCTCATATCTTAACAAGTATAATTTGTGATAATTAATGCGTATTAAAACAAATTATTCATTGCATTTGTGAGAGTGTATATGTAGTTGCATATCCAAAAAAATAAATTACATGAAATTAAATATCAAAAGCAGATATATATTTCTACATTGAATCAGACACTGTGAAAAACTGCTTCAAATATATCAATATCCCATTCGATCTTTAAATGGGTTCCATATTGATTTGAATATTTTTACACAGCTAAAAGTTGGTTTTACCAATCAATAAGTGTCACAGTCATGTATGTATTGTGTTTTTATGTATGATCTGTATAAGACATCACACAAAAGATTATTATAGCGATTATTGGGGAATGCATGAAAAACAGAACAAAACTCGTCAACTTGTATAATGCTGACTTTTTATTTAAATTTTTGCTTGCGGTAACTCGCACAAACATAAATCTAAATGTCATTAAGCCTGTACTTCAAATGTGTAAGTTGATATTATCTTTTAATATAAATGTATATACGTTAATATAAAATTATGCAATATATAGCATGTCACTAAACAGTGATGTATGACTATTACCTTAAAGTACGCAGACATGCACACATTACATAGTTTGACTTGATGAATAAGTTGCTATTTTCGCATGACATTTATATCGAAGCAAAACATAAGCAGTTTGTCTGGTTATTAGATTACTGTTTTAATTCGGTAAAATTATCAAAACTGTATGTATAAACCTTTCCCACATATAGGTTTGATAATCATATTTGTATCTATTGTTCTCGAAATTCAAACATGTTTTCCGTGTTACTTTTTTTAAGAAGACGTGTTTGCTCATTGTCATCTTCTTATAGAGAATGTCAAGATACATTATTAATTTCTTGGTTAATTTTGACTATGCATGCAGCTGAAATGTCTCACCATCTTCTTCACATAACTTTACGTTGCTTAGTCATATCACTCGTATTATTGGGTTAAATTTGGGTAAAAGTTAAAATATACCAACTTGGCACAGGGACATCATGGCAGGTAACAAATATTCAGTCTTTCTTGGAGACTTAATATTCAAAAATATTTAAAAAATAAAATAAAAATAAAACAAAAATTAATGTGTCTCATTTAGTTAAATATTAGTGCGCGCGCGCGCGCGCACGCGCGCGTGTGTGTGTGTGTTCTGTCCTTGTTCGTATCTTCATGTGCCTTACTTAAAAGTTAGCAATATATATGAACACAGACAGACATCTATAAGCAAAGGATATACCACAAACTGTTATTG
>JAUMGZ010175297.1:0-14531 GCA_032359645.1 Pododesmus macrochisma | reverse complement strand
GCCTTGGCATTGAGGCAATATCCTAGTATTGTTTGCCTCATTAAAAATTTGTACCTAGCTATGGCCTTGGCATTGAGGCAATATCCTAGTATTGTTTGCCTCATTAAAAATTTGTACCTAGCTATGGCCTTGGCATTGAGACAAGTGAGGCTATTGCCTCACTAACATTTGGGCATATAACAAAATGTTGGGTGTTTGATGCCACCCAACTTGGCAGGTTTTCAACAGAAGATTGGTGTTATGGTTACATGTTAAACCACACCATTCAACTGTAAAGATAAATGGACTCTCTAAAAGTTGTTCAGTGGTCATACCAGACCAGGATTTGAAAAGTTATTGTGATATATTTGCAGTTGACAGTCACTTTGATTTAGACATATTAAAATCCATAACCTCAGAAATGATCTTCATGAAAGATAATTGTTACAATACTTTGAACTATTTCTGGTGCATGTGTGAGGGATGGTGATGACACAGCATTGTTACAATGTCACAGTGCATTATAAGCCAAGCAGAGTGGCATGAGATTGTATCCTTGATATAAAGAGATTTGTTTTAAGAAGTTATTCCAAGAGTTTACCCATGTTTGCCTAAACAGGATGCATTTTCTTGATGAATACAGAAATTTGTACAGTCATTTTCCTAGTTTCGAATTACGATTTTTCAATTTTGAATGTTTCTTGTTTTTAGCTAAAGATACATGTTAGACACACATTGGTGACATTCAGTCATTTCGAATTGAAACTGAACAAGATTTACAATGGTAGGTTTTAAGAATGTGTGTCCGTAAAGTCTAAATTCAAAAATAATCTTTATTCAGAACATGCTATTCTGAACTAGGAAAATGCCTGTACCCCTTAAAATATGTAAAATGTGAAAGAATTGATTAAGTTCAACGAACAGTAAATCTTCCAAAAATGCATGAAACATATCACATCTGCAATACATATCTTATCATGATGCAAAGATTGAAAACTATGAAATACTCAAAGTTTGAAAAAATGTAGATGATCTTGATTAATACCAGTCCATCAACTTTGTGCCACTTAGTCAGAGTTGACTATTTAACATCAACAATTGTTAACTTTCCCATAAATTCACCAAAAATTATCAATAGGAGGCAAACATCTTCAATATGCCTGGAATACCTGTGCAAAGTTTCAAAACAATCCACTTAAAACGTAACGTGTTCTTGATTTACCAAAACACTGTACCCAAAACTTCACAAACGGACAATGCAATTCAAATATAAATGCTTGCTGTCTTAAGATTGACATATACAAAGCACATCATTTATTATAACTACAGTGCAATCTGCTCTAGTGACCACCTCAATAAAGAGACCATCTATACATAAGGACCACTAAAATCAGGTCCCTTAAAATCTAATTACATTAGACCACTTACTTCTGGTCTCTTGGCTGGTCTCTATAGACAGGTTTGATAGTACATCAAAACAACAAAACTTTTTATTTGATGCATTTATTTCAGATGTTCACTAACGTTTACAGTTATGTTACATGTAACTATAAATGTGCAGCTATGTCTTAGGCCATACAAAATTAATTACTTGGTTCTCAGGTCACTTTTTGTTAATTTAGATGAGACAGGGAGGCAATTTTTTTTTACTATTTGATTTGATAAGATATATGCTTTGAAGGATAAACTGTGAAACTGTGATGTATTTTAGATTTACAGTGACATTAATTGTATATTTCTATTTTGTCTTGCAATTTCAAATGATACTCGTAATGAATTTATACCAAATTATGATATTTCTAAATATATATTTTGCAACACAAATTGAAAAAATTATCAATAAAATTGAGTGATAAGAGGCTTTTTGGGGCTTTAAAATAGATGAGGGAGAGCTTGAGAACCAAGTATTTAATTTTGTGTTGCCTTATATCGTTTTACACCTATCAAGTATAAAACCTATATTATAGTATGTACATAATGATTTATGGAAATTGATGTTTAAGTTCATTCACCAATTCATATTCTCACTGTGTCATTATCAACAATCTAATGACATCATCATTTCGTCGTCATCGTCCATTTCCTCTATACCACTGAGCTGTCCGCCTGGAGTGCCTTGACTGTCCAGTACAGAAGAGGCCTGCGAGATCTGAGACTTTGGAGTTCCTTGACTTGCTTGTGATGATCGTTGAGGGGTATATTGCGACTTCGGAGTGTTGTATGCTTGTTTAGCTGTAAAGGAAATTTGTAAATTAGTTCTTCTTCGAGAAATTTGTTGTTTTCTTCTCTAGTCTCTCCTGTTATTGTTCTCTTCATTATGTGAATCTGGTAATAAATTGAATGCTTTACTATCACTGACAATGGGTGTTCTTAAACTGAAATTGAAAGCTTTATGAAAGTTTTAAAACCTGTAAGTAAATTCAAATTAATTCATGATGAAATTCTCTCCATAATATTTTATTTTGACTACGAGTTAAAAATAAACATTATGTTCGCAAAATAAGTGATAAATGTGATAGCTTAAATGGGGGGAAATCATTCAAACCCATTATGCAAATTGTGATGTTGGCCATTCACGTAGTTTTGTAAAAGTTTTGAAAGTGGGCAGTTTTTGAAATAGTATTATACAAATCAAGAAGGCTTAAGTCGTTCAAATGGCTAATGGTACAAATTATGAACAGATTACAATCAAAATCCATGTCATCAGAAAACTTCATTTTTTGGCTTTTTACGAGGCTATTTCTCTGAATCTTTTTATGAAAAACTATGAGATCAAAAGCATAAACTCACAATCAGGTTTGTCTCCTCGTAGAATTCTTTGACTTTCTTCGTAGTATTGGTTTGGATGGTTAATATTGATCTCGCGCTCATCTGCTGTCGGATGTGTAGCTAAGAAATAACTGTTACAAGCTATCTGATAGTGACCCGTCTTGACATCATGTGTAATCTGAAACAAAGCAACAATATGGCTGAACTAACAATGTGCAGGGTTACCATAGTAACCCTTCTCGGTGTCATGTGTGATCTGAAACACACTAACAAAACGACTGAACTACGTGAGTAGTTTTCATAGTGACCAATGCCAGCATCATGTGTTATCTACAACAAGGCAACAATATTGCTGAAATAAGTTTGTGAAATGTTACCATAGAGACTCTTCTGGTTGTGATCTACAACAATTTAGCTCAAAAAGTCAATTTGAATATGTGTTTTAAGAAAGTTCACCTCTTTAAAATGTATAGGGTCTATTCTATCTGGACACTATGTATTCATAGTGCAGGTATTGTCTACATTTATAGGTAGATCAGAGGTCTAATGAAGCAGCTCTAAAGTATCATGTGACAGAGACAATTGACACACATACATATAAATATATATATTATATATATATAGGCAGATCTCGTTCAATCTCGACACAATGATTGAATAACTTGTTTTGACAAATACTAACGAATGAAATAGAGAAATCATGGAAAAAGCTTTAATACAGTATAAGAAGCACAAAAACAGGAGTGCTATGAAGCATACAGTAGATCATATTTACCTTGTCTATACTGTCTTTAGATAGGCCTTGAGATTTCAACTTCTGGCTGAGCAAGGCAACATCACAGTGTTTGAAAGGACAGCCTGAATAAAGATTTATACAATCAATCAGATTTATATATAGTAAAATCATAGTATAATATAATATCACAAAACTTGATAAAACTAGTAAAAAGGTTGTAAAACATGTCCCTGCAGAAGAGAAGTTGAATTCAAAAACTGAAACCGTGGGACAGACGGAAAGTAAAACACTATTATAATGTCCCCACTACTTTTCTACAGGACATAACTATTTTGAAAACAAAGATGGACATATTAAGGTTTTTTTGTACATTCTTGCGTATGTTATTTGAGATCATTTTATAGACCACATATGACAGATCAGTATTTACCGTGATAGTCTCCCTGCCCAGGTGGGTTGGTCATGATAATCTTCATACAACTGTAAGGGGTGTAGTTGGTCCTTTTCCCCTCCTTCCCATAGTTGTGCCGAATGTTGTACGAGTACTGTTTATCGAACTAAAAAACAGAAATAAAATGATTTAACTATATTTGGCATTCGTTGGTTTTTTCATAAAGCATGAATGCAGACATACATTTACATTTACTGAACAAATTGACAATATTATAATAAGAATTAGACCTGGGTTAAGACAAGTTCACACAAAGGAACTACTTTTTATTTGGCCAAAACAAGTTGTTAGCACTAACACTGCCAACTAAACAAACGTTGGTGCCTAACTTAAAATTTGTTTCAGGAACTATTTAAGGTATTAAAGCGGTAATATTCTTCCAGTTTAATATTTTTTGGAAACTAGAGAAACACAAGTAATTAATAATTCTTTTCTCTTGAGAAAGTGTACTACTGCTTTGCCAACCAGCAAAGGATAGAAATATGGGAGCAAAATGTTATTTTGTCGATTTATCGCATTTTTGACTGGAAGGTAATAAATTGCAAATAGTCATGCCACTTAATGCGATGACCCTGTCGTGAACTTTATAACTAGCTTTACGGAGCATGCGTACCCTCACTTGATAAAAAAAAATTCCGACAACAACACTAAAGAATCGTGATCAAAAGCCACCACTTACAGTTTAAACCAGAAAAAACCCAGATAGGTAGTGTCACCATATATAACAGTTGTGTTTATTTTTTTTTTTAATGTTTTATGTTCGGCTGAACGAAGTGAATTAGAACATCGATTAATTTAACAACGGTATACAGGTCGAATATTATTTGTAAACACATACACGTGTCTAGCATAGCAATTGTTGGAGACGTGGGTTGGGATGTCTTTGTTAACAGTGCTCAGTACGAGCAAGGCGTATGTGTAAATAATAAGGTTAATAGTAGTTTTAGGTGACCAGCTTAATCGTTTGATTTTTTGATTTTACAAAGACTTCGTTTATTTCCGGAGGTCAAGGTGACGAATTTTAATTAGGCAGCATCAACAGGAAAATACCCGATTTCTATCTATTGTTAACTCGATTACATCACATTTTATATCCATGCAACTGTTATTTCTATTCTAATCTAGGCATTTACTTGACGTTTGTAGCTGATTTTGGTTAATTGAAATGTATCGTTTTGGAGAATATTACAGCTTTAAAGTCCTACTTTAAGAAATTCATATTGTAAACACTTTGAATAACAATTGAACAATGTAAGTGAACAAGTTAAATTGATGTAATGAAGTGATCATGTTGCTCCAAGTTGCTGTATGGCTTGGATGTAGGTCTTACATGCAGTTAAGTGGGTAGTTCTATCAACCAATACATACAAGAATTGAATAAAGAAGTTGTTCTATTAACCAACACATACAGGAATTGAATACAGAAGTGTCAAATCATGTTTGTATGTGTACACAACTATGGAGCCTATCTGCAGCATTTATGTCTTTATATTGATTATCTCCATTCAATACGAGTAACTGATCAATGTCTGATCAATGTTTTACTTCGCCTAATAAACCTCCGTCTCCTTGATCTCATGCTTATGATTCAGAATAAACTAAGGCTGTAGTTATACAACTGTTACAATATGTACTTATCTCAGAGACTTAATGTTCTGATAAAAACTACCGTAACAGACAAATGTACAGCACTGAAAATCTCCAGTCCTACAGTAACCACACCCTAAGTCACAAGTTATTGCAAGCTACTGTAGATATACAGGTATACTGTGGCAATATTTCATTGTGAAATGTATAAGTCAATCTACTAATTCCTTTTTAAATTGTTATAATACAGAGCACGTCAGTACAAAGAAATTATACCTTTAAACTTACTGTTTGAAACTATATTTGAACAGCACTAACAAATGACCCCTCTATATGAAGACCTACTTACAATTTACATGGAAAATCAGTAAAAAATGATCAAGATATTAAAGTACATGAAAACTAAAATCTTTCAAATGAATACTGTATGAGGAATTTATCGTATGTTTGTAAGAATTTAATTATAGTATGTTATAAGTATAATGTTATTGTTATAAGTCAGGATTAGTACAAGTGACTGCCTTTCCATAGCAAATACAACAAGAAATCGCTTCAGATTTGTTCTTATTTGTTTTAGGGATACCACATTCTACACATGTCATAACATCACCTCAAGTAAGTACTGTGTATACCTGACAACCTGCATAAATATTTGTGAAACAAGTCTCATATCTGTAGACATATCTTGAAGAAAATTAATTAATCAAGAGGTCCATAGAGTCTTAATTAACATCCATCTATCCTTATTTTCTATTTGTGTATTGGCAGCCACTGAATTACACATCTAATAAAGGATTACATGAATTCATTGTTCATGTACAATGTATTTGCATACTGATTGTACTAAGGATATTGATTTTAAGCAATAATAAACTAAAAGTGTGTAACCTCAGGTTTGGATGAATTGATCTGCATTTTGAGACCACTCTGAGTTAGTAAAAGGTGAGTGAACCCTAACCAAATTGATCAAAGATCATGTAAGGAATATTCTAAGCAAGTTGAGTCATCATCATCTCATCAAATAGTTTGTGATAACTTTGGGACACAAGATTTAACAAACAGCATATGCTGAATACTATCATACAAAGTATAGTTTAAGGGCCATAACTCTAACAAAATAAACCTTTAGCAAATGACATATTCAAACCTAAAGGCCATGAACATACTTCCCACACTTCCTCAACTTAATCCATCAGAATGCTTAAACTAGATTGTACAAATGTACACAGACAACTATGAGGTACAAAGGGCCATAACTCTGATAAACAAGGAGCAAACCACATGATCATCTTTAGGTCATGATAGATTATACAAATGTACATGTGTTACTATAAAGTTCAAAGGGCCATAACTCTGATAAACAAGGAGCAAACCACATAATCATCTTTAGGTCATGATAGATTATACAAATGTACATGTGTTACTATATATAAGGTACAAAGGTCCATAACTCTGATAAATAAGGAGCAAACCACATGATAATCTTTAAGTCATATGAACATATCTACTTACTACCAAATCCAAACTAAACCAAAAATGTTGTCTTTGTAGAGTTAGTGATATTAGGACTTATACTATATAAGCTTGCACTTGGTGATGATGATATACTCATATGAAAAATGATTGTTCATCAATCTATTATGGTCTATGGGCTTGAAAAACTTGGACTTGATAGAAGATAAGCAATAATTATAATTCCCTGGTAAGATCAAGGTTATATAATAATATTCATTAAAATTCTATTTCAAAAGTATTATTTCAAGCATATTAACTTAATGTGCAATTAACACAACACATGGCATGACATTCTTTTTATTTAATCATTCATAAAGTTCTACCAATCAATTACCAGGATCTAATTTGGTGGTTTGAACATTCAATAAAAGATATCATCAATAAGTTTATAATTTATAGCTGTATTCTACAATATCAATTGTGATGGCATTAAAATTCCTCAGATTTATGAAGAAAAAACTATTTAATTAATAGGCTTGTATTATTTAAGTTAGTTCCACATGGGTAGATAGCACAGCACCGTCAATTGTCTGTAATTATATATCATGATTCACCACTTCCTTATGATATTTTGAAATTCTAACACTCGATCATGATCAACAATACAAGACTAAATTACAGTGTACGTAAATGTCTGTTGTTGTGTTAAGATCATCTTAAAACCTTTATTGTGTTTGTATAAATCACAAGTATTATATTAACAATACCTATACGTTTGTTCTGTTGTCATCCAGCAAAATAATTGAGCTAAACACAGTGAATACACAGAAACATCTCGTAGAGCATGTTACAACACGCTGCACCTTTATTGTTGTAACGTCCAATATTTGCATGTGTACTTTGTGCTTTGTAATCATAGAGTAATATTTGTCAAATGTTTCAACATGCGCTGCATGACAGACAAACATAACATAAAACATCTGTTTGCTTTTAATTTTCTATTTGTGAATTCTATTTTCAACACGAATTCAATATCATTACACAAGATTATTGACTTTAAAGATGTGTGTAACAGGATAAAACAAACTTATAGCCTTAAACACTTAGTGATTAATTAAACAACTCGCAAAACAAAATCTTTAAAAAGTGCTTACAGTCACTTCCGTTATAGTATACTGATGTGTTGTCCATAGCAACGAGACAACAATCAATACTGACTGCATTAATTTTCACACAAATACTTTTCCAGTCTATGTAAAAAGGTGACCTTGCAGTATTTAAATTTTACAAATCAATCTCGGCTCGGTCAGTGCAGACTGAAAGCTTAATTTCCATACTATTTTGAACGTATAATCATTGATATCTCCACAAAACAAACAAGAAAATACGCCTAGTGTAATCTCCTTATCTCACTTCCTCACATACATTCTGGGATTTTCCATTAGTGTAATAGCGTACCTACGTCAAACGTACATCAACCTGATATTGCATGTTTAAAAATTCTCTTTGACTATACGTTCTAATTCAAACTCTCAATGAGAAATGTATCAAATTCAGTCAATTTATGTATAGTATTTAAAATTCCTAACCATAACATGTAATAGAGCTGAATTAAATATCTATTAATGAATTAAGTTAAAATTAAATGATACCTGTAACTGTTATCATCAATGAATATATTTGATGTGCGTGCATGTGTGTATGTGTGTATGTGTGTATGTGTGTATGTGTGTATGTGTGTGGTAGATTAGTATGGTGTATGTGTGAAAAGTTGTTAGTATGTTATTTATTTTTCTGTTTGTACTGTATATATGTGCATAACTCTTCAAGATTTGTGAAATAATAGGTATAATAATCTAAGAAATGTATTTCTTTGAGAAAATTCACTTCCCATAGTCATTAGTGAACTCATATGTTTAATTAGTTATCATGGTTAGAGATTTAAAATATTCCAGCCTCCCTTTCAATTTAAGCATACTTAATCATCAAGAGGAATCAATGAATTTAAAGGTGTAATTGTTTTAAGTCCTGGCTAACCTACTTTGGTTTTCTTTTTTTTTATTGGGGTCTAAAGTCCCTTCAACACAAGTCTAGGTCATATCAAGATGGTATCTGCTCGTAACAGTGTGCACTTATGGCAACTTTTAGCAATAAATTTAGTTGCACTAAAACTTTATCAAGAAGACCAGCAGTAGTACTGTTGTTGAAATGATCAAAAGGGATCATAATAAAAGTCAACTTCCTTTCACAGGAAGTATAGGGATCACAAGATGGCCACATTGGCTGTCATCTTAATCATAGGTATAGTTTCTTAACAGCAATTGTACTAAAGCACAATGAGAGCTCCTCACAAGTCAGGCATTTGTAGATTTCAAGTCAAAAATTATGTTAGGTTCTGATACAAAAGAAATAAATACAATATTTTCAAAATGGTTATGCCATGATGGAAATTGTCAACTATGCAGTATTAGGAGAAATCTATGTAAGTTCAGGTTTCATACATGGGTAGGGACACACAAATTTGAATTAAATTGAGTTCATGTTCTATTCACACAAAGTTAAGGGATCACAAGAATTCAATATCAGGCGATTGTAACAACTATCTTTGAAATCTTGGGGACACCAATTTTTATTATGCCCATTAAAAGTCTTTATGCCTCAATATTCAAGATTCCATGACACTCTCAGTTATGGTTTTGAAAGAGCAGTTAGCAAAAATAGACATGCATCTATATAAATCTGTACAGTGAGGATGCAAAGCAACCATTAACTCGTGGTTGCTTCATGAATCATTTGACCAAGAGTGTTCTGAAAAATTGATGGGTAAGCTAAAAAAATGTTCTAAAATAAAATTTTCACCTCGTTAACCAATCTCTAAAGACAGATGCCTCTGTGCTGGAATACAGTGAGGAACTTTTTAATTACCCTGTTCACAACATTTAAAAAGTTCTTTTTGTAATTTGATTAAAGACAGTTATTTGACAATGTGCAATCCTATAGTCAGCTACTTGTATATTGCAGAGTTTAGGATGTTATGAATCCTGACTATCTCTATATTAATTCACAAGGTTTCTGTGCTATTTATTTTAATACTAAAATACAAGTAACCTCTAAATCATTAAAGATAACAATAAAATTACAACAAATACCTGTACAAGGTTTGAATTTTGAAATTCTTCCTGTTTTTTTTTAATGGATAAAGACATTTGAATTATCAACAAACAGAACCATTAATAACTGTTTAGAGGTCAATAGGTGGGTTGACAAAGCAATGAATGCCTTTTCATAAACTTAAACTAAGTTAAAGATTTTTATACAAATTTTCACGACAAGTTTGTTAAGTCAATAAACAACATAAAGTAACTTTGAGCTTTAGAGGTTTTAAAGTCAACACAGAAACAGAAAAGGTTCCAATTCTGAAGTCTTTTATACTCAATAATACATATGGACACATAAATAAAATATAACAAGAATAAATATATTGACAGAATTTGTAAATGTATGCATCGTGGGTGATTGCCTTGTCCGGAAACGATGTCATTGGCCTTTGTGAACAAAATAGGTCATTACAAACAAAATAGCCTCTACGGACTGAGCAGACAAAATCGAAACTTGACCAATTTGATCTAAAGTATAGATAAGACAAATCTCAAACTGCTAAGTAATACTTAAATTGTCATATAACTAATTTTTATTAGAATGGATAAAGAGATAAAAACCCACAATATGGAGTAAATAGGTTGACAATGCATGTATGTTGTAATTGTACTAAATCCTGTTTGCTTATAAAGATGACAATGTTTATTCATGGTCAAATCCACTTTGCGCCATTACGCATGCATGTAAAATAGTATTAATCATGACGTGTTTAGTCCTGGATTATTACTGTATAACAACCCTGTACTGTTATGTTAGACATAAAAACTTCACTGGTATTAAAATGCCTCCCCCTCATATTGGATTTTGAGTTCAACTATATTCTTAAAGTGGTTGTGGAAAATGTGAATTTAACAAAAATTAAAAATGTTAACACAGTTGCTTTAAATTTTCTATTTTGAAAGATTTAAAAAAAAACCCAAAAAGCAAGAGGCCCAGTTGGCATTTATGTCCATCTGGATTAAATGGGCCTTTATGTAAATTTTTCGGCATTTTTAAACTTCTAACCCTAGGGTCATTCCTTGAACAAACTTAGTTCTCCATGCCCTAAAGTAATTTCAAACCAAAGCATTAAGCACTAAACCTTCTAGTTTATAAGAAGATTTTTGAAATTTATAAAATTTTCCCTATTTTGGTCCCCAAGTGACCCTCCCTTGGTACTCAGCCCCATCATTTGAACAAATATGAACCCCCTTCCCCTAATGATGACATCTACCAAATTTTTATGAAATTGGTCAAGTAGTGTTGGACACGAAGTGGAAAATGTGAAAAAGTATCATATTTGCTTGATTTATAGTGTTGAACTTCGACCTCAAAATGTGTACGCTTTTTATCCCAGGGTCAAGCCTTGAACAAACTTGTTTCTCCATTCCCTAAATTGGACCTACCTTGCAGGGTAAGCAGACGAGAGCGCCGAAATAGAATCCTGATGCTCTCTCTCCACACACAACACACGTCTTAATGTCCTTGTCATCCTCATGCATACATGGGTCATTAGCTTCTATCTTAATATCAGTGGGAAAAACCACATCGTCGTCATATTTAGATGAAAAGTTGAATGATGATGCTGAAACGATATGATAATGAATATTAATTATTTATATAAAGACACAATGGTGAATGTGATATGTGTACAAAATGTATATGTTTCTATTTTAATAAATATCAGGTAAGAAAGAATATATGTTTATGATATTTCCCTTTTGAAACTAAGATATTTGCACATTTTATTGTTTTAAAGCGTATGAAAGATCATATTTCATGTGTGAGAGAACTGTTACTTATAACAATAACAGATATTTTTTTGGTATTTATTTTGTTTGTTTCATTTATAGAAGACTCAAAATTAATTTGTTTAATCAATATCATATGCCATTTTGTCATTTATACAACAAATGTGAACATGTATTTGAATTGTCAATTTCCAAAATTCAAAATTGTGTAGTTCTTCATGTTGATTTTATTATTAAAAGTTGGTAAGTATAAAAGAATGATAAGACAAATATCAATTTAGATAAGCAGAACACACATTTTGGATTAATATTTTCTAAAACTATATATTTCAAACTCCTGCTATACTGTTCTTTATATGGACATTTTTTGGAAATTTTTCATTAAGGTAATATATAAGTCTGGCCTTGCAATTTATGTGCACTATAGAAAATATAACAACAGAAAAAATTGTGGAATACCTTATAGTCTCATACCAAAATGAAAATAATAATATTTGAAAGACAACATGAATGATGTGTTCTTTTTAATACTACGACAGGATTAAGTTTGAGACGTCTTGAAAGGTTTTGGAAGTTCTCCAACCTTAATACAAAGCACAGTACACAAACAGCAGCAAGACAAGTTATTAAAGACTGACGGAACATAATAGTAGGGCTATACACTCATTTACACACAATGGTTATAGTGTGTGTCACACTATAGTCGCCACCATGGATCAAATTAAATTCAGATTTAAAATATAATTAATGCGTATAGTTAAATGACCTGTTTAATACATTATACCAGGAACATAAAACGTCCTATAATCAAAAGTATAGTTAATATATAGATGATAGTTTCTTTGGTCAGTGTTTTATATATTG
Source organism: Pododesmus macrochisma (assembly GCA_032359645.1). Lineage (NCBI taxonomy): Eukaryota > Metazoa > Mollusca > Bivalvia > Pectinida > Anomiidae > Pododesmus > Pododesmus macrochisma. The sequence continues at coordinate 1,801 of JAUMGZ010175297.1, read as the reverse complement.
TACGTATTACAAAGCATAATAATACCAAACAGGTAATAAAACTTAATAATTATACAAGCATTATAATACCAAACAGGTAATAAAACTTTATAAGTATGCAAGCATAATAATACCAAACAGGTAATAAAACTTAATAATCATACAAGCATAATAACACAAACGAGTAATAAAACTTTATAGGTATACAAGAGAATCGTGTCTTTCTCATACCAGAATTAACTAAATGGAACAAATCAAAAAAAAAATTTGTATCTCCTCTCTGATAGCAAAACTTAAAACTAGGACCCCTGGTATAAGTCAGATTAATTAACATGTAGCCATGATGGTGTTACAGATTTGTATTTCCATTCAAGCCAAATTTACTAGAAGACAAATCTTTTTTAACATAAAATCTGTATAGTAGAAGATGACCCAGTATAACCAAGAGATATAGAGAGATGGTCAAGGCTGAGTCAAGTGTGACATACTCATAATAGCATCTTTTTAACATACAGCAAATAAAAAGTTTTGAGGAAATTAAATATTTATGGAAGATAACATTTGCAGATTCATTGTGATGTAGTTGAGTATCCTCTGGCAAACTTCGCATTGCTTGAAAGTGGTTTGGTAGTCTAGTACTTTAAACAGCATGCAGTATCCCTATAGTACTCAAGTTAAACTACTTTTAATCGACGCGTTGGCCTAGTGGTTAGCATGTTCACCTCGTGTCGTTACACTGGTGAAGAGAATCCGCGAACACCGGTTCGAATCCTGCTGGTGCCATATCCCAAGACGTTAAAATTTGGCACTTTTCTCACTCACTGCTTAACATGCAGCATTAATGGGAAGGAGAAGGACTGGTTGGCTCAGTGTCAGTATAATATGACTGAGTGAAGTTCATGCCTATGTGTCTGGGGTGTGATATTTCAGTGAGACAGCACTATAAAGTCGCCATAAGTGCGCACTTTCGCAAGCAGACACCGTCTCGATATTACCTAAAATGAGTTAAAGGGACACTAAACCCCAATAAAATAAACAAACTAAACAACTTTTACAATGTCTTTGAAATAGGACTTAATTATGCTTTCCATCAATATATTTATTTGTTGTTGTTTATTTTACCTAGAGAATATGTTTGAAAATCATAACTATGCCCTGCATTTGAAAATCTTAGCAATGGGAATGAAGTTGAAAATGCAGGTCACAGTGACCTACTTTTGATATTGATGTGCAGTATTGTTAAAACCTTAACTATACATGAAGTTTGATGTCTCCAACCCCAATCTGGTTAAAATGCTGATCTCTGATAGTGTGAATGCTAAAGAGCAGATCTGTATTTTAATCAGATGTCTCCAGAACTTATTTTTCCCACAAAATGGACTGAAATAATAAAAAAAAAGTGCGACTGAGGGAACATGAATAAACTGATAGAAATTTAAGGCAAACACTCGATGACCAGATTCCTTTTACTCAAACATTAACATGCATGTTTTTTTCATATACTATTTCTTTGTTATATTGTATTATACTTTCTAGGACTACAAACACCTGTTTTATCAGGTGGCCATTACATCTCCCATTTCTTATGAGGTACGTGTCTCAGCATCATTGACTGTTTATGCATGCACATGTTGATATCCATTAAAAACGGAGAGGAAATATAATGTATACAACCAAAAAACTCCATGAATTAAAGTAAAATTTAACACCCAATTCATGATGATATACATTTCCAATTTCCATGTTTTAATGAAAGACCTCTTTCTTTAGTGTGGCAGGTATATCCGGCAGGCATCTTCATTGGTTGGGCAAAAACAGTAGA
>JAUMGZ010175286.1:0-14532 GCA_032359645.1 Pododesmus macrochisma | reverse complement strand
AACACACTCGATAATTATTCTATTTTCAATTTTTTTCTCGGCAAGCCTCGAAAAAATGGAAAATAGAATAATCATCTTGTGTTTTATCTACCATAACTAATCAAACTGCTTTAAGTATAGTACAATAGAAAGCCAACGTAAGGCGATTAGGTGCAAGATTTCTATCAGTATTAAGTATAGAAAAATTTGTTACTGTAACATGTTTACTTACTTGTAAAGCTTCTAAGGTTGATAACAAGTTTTTTGTCATGATGACAGGTATTTCTATCCCCTCTAGCAACCGTATCACAAGTCCAGTATAGGACTTCCAAGACTCCTAAACAAAACAAAAAAAAGAAATACTTTTCAGATCTTTTAGATTTTATAACAGCCCTCCTTCCAAGTTAATGATATGTGTAACACTCAACACATGAAATTCACTCAATTATTGGATGCTCACCACATTTATTTTTTATACAGTAATATGTGTTCACATTATAATAGATGAATAGATACAGTCTTCACATCAGAGACAGCAGATTAAAATAAAGTCTTCATTATGCATTAATTTCCTTATTTTTTTCGATTTTGTATTAATTCCTTAAATATTGTTTAGATGTATGAAATATATAATACTGTTTAAATTAACATATCTATCTTATTTAATGCAGTTTAAGTTCTACCTCTGGTTGACAAGAATGTTCCACCTGATAAATAACACGGGGACATATAAGATCCTGAAAACTTGTAAACTGTTTCAGTGGCCCTCTCCACAGCGGTATAAACAGCTCCAAGATATCTGAATGTGCCTCACAAGTTGAACATACTGTTAGAAAACAAAAATTTACCATCATTAAATTGATGCATTGGTTAATCATGTTATGTATCTGCGGTAATGTATGTTATTTATTCATGAGATGTCAATTACATGTCATATTTGTTTCTCACAACCTTGCATATGTGTTATCGCACTCTCCCATAGTATGGAAGAACTGAAAAGCAATGAAAAAACGCTTATTTTTTATGACATTACAATGAGACCATTAAAACTGGAAGACTTTCTAGTTAAAATGTTGTTGTGTTTGCTATTTAATCATGAATATGTAATGTGAAAGGAACCAGAACTCTAACTGAAAATGGTGCATTATCTATTACATTCAATTCTTGTTAGTTAATTCTCAAGATCAAGGCATTATCCTGAAAAATTATCCATTAACTCAGATAGACTATAATCAATAGTATTTAATTACTCATTAGAGATCCTCTATTTATATAATTGTTTGTATGAGGTAATTCATATCGTTACCCATCTTCTTAAGCAAAGAGTTTGTGACCCACTACACACCACATTAACCATAGTCTGACAGTTGCAGTGACACAACTAAAATTTCATAGTTAAACATACATGTAGTTTCTTAAAAACAGAGCCTAAAATACTGCTCAAAGATCATTATTAAGAGAATACTATTTACATTAGATTATATGCCACATTTTGACAGGAGATCTAATACTTACCTATAGCTAGACCAAGGTCCAAAATCAACTGCCCATAAGCCTTATATACACTTAGAATGACATCCTAAAAATAATAAAAGTTTAAATTGGAAACATTTGGTCACAATGAAATCAATTAATATTTAATAAAACATGAACCCCATATGAATATCTTCCACATGATACAACAGCAAAATAAACAACTGCATGTATATTTAAATATTTCTATTGCTTGAATCTAGAACAAGTTTTTTCGTCTACATCTACTTTTGATAACACAGACCAATGAAAATATACATCTTCATTCAGAATGGTATACCGGTACAAATATCAATGTCTTAAAATCATTATCTAAAACACGTCTTGAAAATTCTTTAGTATGAAGCCTTCAGTTGTTTGTCAATATTACTTTGATGATTTTGACTGGTCTATTATTTAGTGTTAAATTTCTCTTTGAATAGTTTACTACTGACAATAAATTTCTCTTTAAACGATTTATAACTAGGGCCTTAAAGTCCATCTGTACAGTGTCCAGTAGAACTATGATTGTATTTACCTGTCTATTAGTTATCACATCCTGTACAGTGTCCAGCAGAACTCTGATCTTCTCTTTTTCCATCATCTTCTTCTCATACTGTAACTCTCTTACAACTGACTGTAATATATCAATTTCAATGTAAGGATTATGAACATGTTGAGTTTTGTTTCACTGACATCAATTTGTAAAGCGAGACTTAAGTATACTTATTATAAACATAACATGTAATTTAAGAGAAAACTAATAATTTAGGTGGTTAGTGCTTTTCTTTGCGAGATCTTCATTAGGAAAACTATCTACCATGTAACACAAAGTGGTATTAAACAGCAATAAACAAAACAATTATACTATACATTTTGCAAGGCTATTGTTAACTTTTACCATGCGCCTATAATCTTAACACAGCACTAAAATTCTAGAATTTTCAAACAAATTGCTTCTTGTGAATATTTAGATTCTTAGTTCTGAATAAATGGCAACAACAAATTCCGAAATTTATGTTTCTAAACAGCAAAATGTCTCCAGGAATTAATCATTGTATACATTCTTAATCTTAAACAATTAATATTTTGTTATTTATTTTTTTGCAACAAAAAGGTTGTGTTTTGTAGGTTTTGTCAAAATTGAGTAAAGTGGGCAAACTAGTCATGCTCTTTCTTCATTTGTGAGATCCTCTTTGTTGTGTGTACCATATAAAATATATTGACGTTTAAATATCTACCAAAAATAGACACTGCTTCACCAACATCTGAGGACATGTTAACACAATACTGTCTTACGTCTCAACTCAGGGTTTAAGAGGATCATCGTGGCAGACAATTTTGGCCTAATTCTCAATCAGATTTTGACTTTTCTAGTTTAAAGACATATTTTATCCAGTTTTGTTTCTGGTGCCTTTTTTCAAAAGAAGTGAGCAATAGTCCCGTCTGGTATTAAGGATGTACTATTGGCCTATATGATGCCAATACGTTTTCAAACTGTAACCAGAGATACTTCTCTCTAAAAGTTCAGTTTGGACACTGATGTCTCCTTTTTTAGGAACTAAAACAGTTTTGCTGTAATGCATAACAAACTAAAGCCATTTTTATTTTCTACAACATTATAACAGTGAATTCTGTCATGTTTTGTCAAATATTTTTTTGCTGCATAGTAACAATCCAAATTAATAAAAGACTAACCTATCAGTAGTTAGTGTTTTAAAGTACACGTTTTAATGATCAAGATCAGCTCTGTCTAAACAGGAAGTTGAAAACAGAGACAAAAGAAATTATGCACGGAAAACAAATCCCCCCAATGTCAAAATAATTGTTTTTAATTCTGGCAATATTTTTAGATGTAGGGAGGCTGTAAACCTGAACATTGTTTGGTCTAACAAACAGCTACAACAGAGAGACCACAACAATTGAGGTAAGTGGATTACAACTCAAAATTTAATTGTTCGCATGAGCAAATCTTGAGTCATCTTTATCTCCAAAAGCTGGAAACAAATCCTTACTTTTAAATCCATTAAAACATCAGACGGAGAAGGTGTATTGAAGCTATGTTGCTTAGCAACAATTCCCACAGTTGAAGTTTGTTTAGGAGCGATGACTGTTGATACAGAACTGTCTTCATACTGTGTGGATAGTTTATGTTGAGCTAATGTCCAGACTTTCAGCAGTCTGTCCATCTCTGTCTGTAGTTCACTCTGATACATACCTAAAAATGTAAGGCATTGCATTATACTATGTGATTCAAATAAACTGAGTAATATGATAGTTTTTCAAGCAAATCTGTATTTTTGATTCATACAGCATTAAAGATAATAAATTATGCACATTTAGAAAAATCTCATTTCTTCAACAGCTTTTTTTTTACCACTAAAGCAAGTGCTAAAATCTACACCAAATTTTGTGGATAGTTATTCAACTGAATTGGTGTTAAAAACTTTGCTTAATCTGCGAGGCTTCTTTTGAAATATGAAGATCATTAACTGTATTTAAAAGCTTGAAGCAATTAGGCCATGTGTTTTTTCTTTTTGGATATCCAAGGAACTCAAGAATATTAAAACAAGATTCAACAAAGCACCTATTTCAGTTTCCTTCCTTGAAAAGTTGCCTATGAACAGATACTGTGAACATCAAAAGACGATATCTAAACAAAATCACTAACAACAAACTGTTAAGATATCTCAACAAAATTGCTGACAACAAACTGTTAAGATATTTCAACAAAATCACTAACAACAAACTGTGAAGATATTTCAACAAAATAACTAACATCAAACTGTGAAGATATTTCAACAAAATCACTAACAACAAACTGTGAAGATATTTCAACAAAATAAATGACAACAAACTGTGAAGATATTTCAACAAAATAAATGACAACGAACTATTAAAAGATATCTCAACAAAATCAGTAATGACAAACTATGAAGATATCTCAACAAAATCACTGTCAGACAGTGAAAATATCCAGCAAAATCACTGACTCACTGACAATAACCTGTTTTTTCTATCTATATAATAATGTATGATTTTCTTTTAGCTCTGTGAGAGTTGATTCATTTTTTCTTACTTGTTGTAATGTGCTTGTTCATCCAGATATTCACTTTTTCTAGAGAGAGACGGAGAGATATCTTAGCCGACATCTCTACAACAGCTGTTGATTGTTCATCTGGTAAAAGTAGAGGCATCACTGCTTCTATTCTCTTCAGGCAATATCTACAGAAAGCAAAATCTACACGTAATCAAGGTGTAAAAATGAAGTAAAAAATAAATATTTGTAATAGTTGTAAAAGATGTGATACAGGATTCCTACAGAATTCTTAAATCAAAATTAAGGGACTTTTCAAGTCAATAGTAACCAATTTTCAAGGATTTAAACTGCTTCTTAACTTTTATGGAACTATTTGTTCTTAATAACATTAAGATAAAGACAGAAACAGCCTGTGGTACTTGGCTAAACTTGCAGTTGGGGAGCAAAATACTTCAAATTTGTCAACTTTTAAAAACTTTAGTAAAACTTAACCATAACTCACCCTTCTACTTCTGCAGATGACAGATTCTTTACATCTAACACTGACATCTGTGATAACTTTAATAACACTGACTGTAATTTATCCTTCAAAACAAAATTAGTCGTTCAGAAAAAAAGTTTGTGATATTAAATTTATCTGATATCAGAATTAAATACTAGTTTAACACTGAATAAAGTCAAGGCTTGTTTGCATTAAGATCAGCAAAACTACATAACTATTTCTCAGTTATTAACTAATGCATGCAGTTTTTTTTTATTATGTACATGTATTTACATTTCTTGCTTTTAAACAATGCTTTTACCTTTGCCTTGCCACTAGGAGATCCACCAGACAAGCTCTCTATCTGTTGGCCGAGCTTTGTCTTACAGTCATTCACTGAAGTGTGCAGTAGAGTTGCACGAAACTTCTTGATGTAATTCGATGCTGTTCTGTCTGCCGTAAATTCTACAATCCTCTTCAGAGAAGCTGGGTGGTTGTGAAAGAAATTTTCTTCTAAATGCAACTGTGAAAAAATAGGGCAATGGTATAATATTTCAATTCTACATATATTTATTCTTTTGGGGGAAATGGAACTCTTTATGTGTTACCAACAGATAAGTTGAAGCAACAAGAGACCTGTTAGGCCTTAACATCCATCTGGTTGGAATATCATTCCAATTTCATTCAATATTTGATAAGTTTATAAGAGGATTTATGAAATTAAGTTTTCCCTTCATTGATCCCCTAGTGGCACCCCCTGTGGTTCTAGCTACATTATTTGAACAAATCCATATCCCCTTTACCAAAAGATAACTCCTTCCACATACATGCTAATAGTATAGGATTGAAATTTGACCCCAAAATGCATAACCTACTTCTGACCCAGGGTCAACAAACTTGGTTCTTCATACCCCCTCCTATTACATATACATCCTGGAGGAAGAGCCAAGCATTTGAATAAATTTAAAGTCCCCTCCCCTGGAAATGCTTCCTATCAAATTTGGTTGAAATTTGTCAAGTCAAAGAGAATTAAAAAATGTTATAAGTTAACATATTTGCTATAGCATTAAACAGTTGACCACAAAAAGTGTAACCAATTTCTGGCCTAAGGGTCACACCTTAGACAAACTTGATTCTCCATGCATCAAGGTAACTATATGCAAGTATTAACCTCTAGGTCTTTGGTCTATTATTGGAAAAATTTGTTTTTTGATTTTGTCAAAATTACCCTATTTTGGCCCCCTAGTTGTGACCCTTGGAGGCCAAGTCTCATCATTTGAACAAATCTAACTCCACTTCACCTAGGGATACTTTCTGCAAAGTATGGATGAAATTAGTCAACAAGTTTTGGATAAGTCGAAAATGAGAACATGTTATCCATTTTTGACCAAAGGGTTATACATTTAATATACTTGATTCTCCATGTCCCAAGGTTACTATATATGGAAGCATTAAGCTCCAATTCATTAGTAGAATTTTTTTTTTTAATTTTCCCCATTTTTGCCTCCTAGTGGCATCCCCTTGGAAACCACATCACATCATTTGAACAAATTTGAATTCCCTTTCTCAAGGGATGCTTCCAATCAAGCTTGATCAAAATTGGTCCAATTATTTTGGTTGAAAGAAGTTGAAAATGTGAAAATATAACATATTTGATGTATTATTGAACTTTGACACCAAAAATGCGTTAACCTATTTTGACCCCAGGAGGAAATGTCCACCATGGTCCTTTGGTCATTTCAAACCATACTAATTCAGTCATATTTACCTGCATTTGTCTTTCAGAAATAGATGGCTGAGAATAATCATCTGCTGATATTGGAGTAATTTTTCTTATGGTTGAAGTCTTACTACTGCAGCCGACAGCAAACTCCACCAGCAGGGTCCTCACTTCTCCTACAGATAAAGTGATATTACAGTACCAAAGAATAAGACAAAAGTAAGGGCAGCCTTCAACCAGACACAAAAGTAAGCCTTGTCCTTATGTCTCCTACAGTTATTTATATTACAGTATCAAAGACTCAGACACAAAAGTAAGGACAGCCTTTAACTAGACACAAAAGTAAGCCCTGTCCTTGCTTCTCCTACAGGTAAAGTGATATTAAAGGAGAGGGGGTCCTGTGTGATCAACAAAACTATCACGTCTCTCTTTTGATTAAGAAAATGTATATTGACCCACCCCGGTAATGATATGTGTTTCTAAAACAGTTCTGCCTAGCATTTGATTTTAAATTACTTTAACCATTATTATTTTACCTTTGTGCAATAAAATTGATAAATCCAACTTTTTTACCTGACCATAAGTGCCATGTTTAAGCTTACCTATGTATGGACAGCATGTGTAATATAGTCTCTGGTCAACAAAGTCCATATTGTCCTAAAAATGAATAAAAATACAAAGTAATAAAACTCCTTTTCTTATAGGCATTGACTAGAATAGTTTTATTTTTATATAATAAATCAAGCATAACTATGTATTTGAAGCTTCATTTCATCAAGTAGATAGAAGCTAATGATATCATCCAATATCAAACTAATATTTTACTTAAATAATCTTGATGAAAACTAAGTGTGACTGTATTCTTTGAATTATAATCAAATGTACAAAACATTTTTACCAAACACTGTTGATTGTAGGGATAATCATCAGGAGACAGAAGATACAAGACTTCATCTGGAAGTTCAGTAAAAAAGAAACCTTCAGGTATAACTGGATTCTGTGAAAGCAGAGAAGTATATATTATTACAACAGTGTCCTTTGTGTAGTTATAAAAATAAGTCAGAGATGTAAGAGAAGTATAATTTGAACATTTTTTTGTGATGTTCTGCTGTTGTTGTGGTTAAACCTGGCATCACAAACAATCCAAAACATGGCAGTATAACTATAACAAAAATAACTGACTATTATAAAGTAAATTTTTATAAAAGAAAAAATATTTCATAAAACCAGAGATCCATTGGGCCTTTCTGTTAACAACAGCAGTATTTTTTTATTTGGTATTGCATTAGGTCTTACATGATTTTTGAAATTGTCAAATTTTCCCCTTTTGATCCCCATCTGGGTGCCCCCTGGTGGTTGAGCTTCAACATTTTAACAAGCCTGTTTCCCCTTCTCTGAAGATGCCCCTTAATGTGTTCAGTTGAAATTTGTTCTGTGGTTGTGGAGAAGTGGAATACTTAAAAAGTTAACATATTTGCTGCAATTTTTAAACTTAATTGACCCTCACATGAACCTGGTTATTACTTTTATATGAAAGCATTAAACTCGAGGACTGATACTTAAAATTTTAATTGAAATTTTCTCAATTTCCCCTTATTTTGTTCCCATGGTGGCACCTCCATGGCCTAGGCCCACTATATAAACAACTCTGACTCTTCTTTCCTCAAGTGTGCTCCCTTCAAGTTTGGTTGAAATTTTTCTGATAGTTTTGGAAGAGTTGAAAAATGAAGAAAGTTAACATATAGTGTTGAACTTTTGATTCCAAAGTGTATCCTATTTTTCAATATCCCAAAGTTAGTGCATATGCAAGAATTAAGCTTTACTCCTTCTAGTTTGTTAGAATTTCCCTTCACAATACACCAAGTGCATTATGTTTTTGTACAAACTAAATCATCTTAATAAAGAACAACAAAATGTTTAAAGCTTTTAATTTCAAGTTCATACTTTGTCATGTATTGGCTGAAAAAATATAAAAATTTGTGCTGTATTTGGTCTCAGTTTGGCAAATAGATAAGCAGGCCAACACCCCAAAAATGTGTGATCCTGCAGATCCCACACCTAGACAGCATCTCTGATATATAGGTCAAAGAGACTTATTTTCACTTGAGTTGTCCTGTACCTTCCATGATTAACCTGCACATGAAGTTTGGCCACTACAGACATAGCACTTTGGCTGCAATAGACCTAAGCACAAACTTTAATGTAAGATTGGACACTGCCAGCAAGTCAGTGGCGACATAAGCACTTCCAATAAAGTAGTTGTTCTTCTTGCCAACATGTGTGATCATAACAACGTCGATATGTCTGGATCTACTATAACATCTGTTTTCAGTTATACTTACATCTAACAGCCAACTTATGATGGTCACTATTAATAACTTGGCACAACAGATACCTCCTCGTGTCTTCTCCCAGATTATCCTAAAACAGATTAAACAATTGGTTATTAATCATGTCAATAAATCTATCGCTGTGAAGAGATAGCCCGGTTCCAAACATGCAATCAAGATCACTGCACTGTAGAATGTAGGTCAAACTACAATTCTCTGTACTAGAAAGCACTATGTATAGTCATGAGACAATATTTGTGGGTGATATTTCAAGAGCAATGCTCTGGTAAGCCAATGATGCTTTCAACGTTATATTGTTTGTTAACAATGGTATTAATTAACCATATAAAGAAACTTACTTGTGTATAAAAAGAAGCAGGTAAAGTACTATCTGGATGAAGTCTATTTGAGGTGCCAGGTTGTCCATCATACTTAGAAACTCCACAATCCATGGTATAGTCAGGGTCAAACGTCCTCGTTTACATGCAGTCTGTATACACCTCACAAGGTTCAATTGAAGTGTGTTCTGTTTATGTAATACATAGCAATATTTTAATGGTCCTCAATATGGTATGTGTAGTCATTTTAATAATATGACAATGGACTCACCACCTAAGCATACCAGTCCTATTAAATGGAACCCTAGTTACCCCCAAAGAAAAGAAATCTTACTTTTTTTGATATATATATATAATACTTTAATCTTTAAACTGTAAACCACGTAGCATTACAGAATGTTTTTCTTGACACAAAATTTAATTCGTCACATCAAAGAAAGGCAAAAAGTTATAATAGCTAAAATCTAATCTTTATATTCATTACAGAAAATGTGAACTATTCCACCAGTGGAAATACCAGCTATGCAGAAGTATAAATTTCAGATTTAGAAACCACTATCCTACATGTATAAGGCAATAAGTACACAAATACTCTACATGTATGAGGCAATAAATACACAAATACTCTGCATGTATAAAGCAATAAGTACACAAATACTCAATCATTCTTGAGAATGAAATATAGATTGTGCATTAATACCATTGTATTGTACATTCATTTCAACGTCTGTTTGTTTTACTCTTTCTACGCGTGCAGACAAACAAAACTCACTCATCTCCTTCTAACAATTTGTAGTTATAAATTTGCTATACAATATACATACATTTTTTCTGACTGATATATACATAGACTCCATTTCTTCTGATATCTTGGATGTAGTTTGGTATGGCAAAAAGGTGACATAGCCTAGAAATTTCCCAATTAGTCTAATTGTCTGTAGACATGCCACAAACCTGTCCTTGTCATCCTATATAAAGGTAAATCGTTAATACACATGTATAGGTAACAAACAATAATCATTACTTCACATGTATAGGTAACAAACAATATAGTACCATGGGCTTCAAATAGTATATATGTACCCAGGATTATTCTTCAGAAAGAAAATGTACAATGGAAATGATCAGTTGTTTTTAATACTTTTAACTGTAGATAGGCAATTGTGACATTGAGTACTATTAGTTAATATTTCATGGATCATTTTGGAAAGTAAAACTTTGATATTTATAAACCTTACATCATCCGACTCTTCCGTTCTTGCTTCTTCAACTTCTGTAGGTGTAAATGATACACTGTTCAACTGAAAAACAAAAATTGACATCATTCAAGTGGAAGCAGCAGGATTAGAATAGCTCACCTGAGCTCTAGTGAGAGAAAAAATATTGTAAATCATCTCCCTTGGAAAGAAAGTCCCTATGTTTAAATCAGGATATGCTAAATGCGAAAAACACCAATTTGTTTTTTGTTTATTAATAAGCATAGTCTGAGGCCGAATTTGCAAGTCCTTACTGTAATATATAATTTATATCTAGGACAATAAAATAAGAAGCACTCTACAGAACATATCCAACTTCGACACATACCTCTGTCACTTTGGCTGCAAATGTATCTGTTAGATGCTGATTAAACACAGGACTAGAAGCTGCCATGATAAAATCACGGAAAAATTCCTGACATCCTGGAAATGATGGCGCCGGACATGGACCTCCCACACTTAGAGGCAATATAAACCTCTCTTGTAGGCTGTAATTATATAAACACTTAGAGGCATTATAAACCTCTCTTGTAGGCTGTAAGTATATAAAAACTTAGAGGCATTATAAACCTCTCTTGTAGGCTGTAAGTATATAAACACTTAAGAGTTATTATTATCCTCTCTTGGAGGTATAAGCATACATCTTAGGCCATACAAATTAACTACTTGGTTTTCAGGCCACTTTTTTTTTATTTAGATGAGGCAGGGAGGCATTTTTTTTTAAAAGTTTTATTTGAGAAATTAATGTTTTAAAGGAAAAGTATGATGTATTTTAGATAAACTTTGACTTTAATTGTACATTTCTAGTTTGTTTTGCAATTTAAAATGATACTTGTAAGAAATTACAATCAAATAAAGATATCTAAATATATATATTGCAACAGAAACACACATTTTGTCAATAAAAATGAGTAATTAGGGGCTTTTAAGGGCTTTAAAATAGATGAGGGAGGGCCCCAGAACTAAGTATTTAATTTTTATTTGCTTTATTGTCTATCATTTTCATACAAAATCACAGTGATGCAATATTCAATATTGTTATGCATTATTAACTACTGAGTATGCATTCCATGTGCATCCAACATGTACTAATATATGATATATATTAAATTAATATATTATAAATAAAGAGTTATTGAAATTTTGTGTCATTTACTTGAAGAACTAAGCATTTTAAATGTTCCCTAAAAAATAAATGAATAATGTTAAGACCTATACAACTACAGTAATTAATGTACAAAGCAATGAAGTCAATGCTTTGTGCTGTTGAAAAAGATAGTCATGGTACAAACCGTTTAAACTTTTCTGGATTAGTTCTTTTGAGCTGCGTAAGAAGGGCTATACTTTCATCCTGACCTTCAGTTCTCACATGACTAGTATCCCCTTTACACATCTAAAGAAATAGGAAAATGTCCATCAAAGTACATATATACAATGGGTGGTAAAATATGAATATTTACAGTACTGTTGCAGTATTTCATTTAATTTTTTGTCACATGTGATTTATGTGTGATATCTACAGTGTTCTATAAATGCTGCCACAGATATATACTTTATATATTATTCTCAGTTAATGTTTAAAAATTTATTTACAAACAGCAAAAACAGTTATCTTTAAGAAACTGAAGAGTATTCTGCTTGTTATAACACAAACTTTATATATGATAGCCTTAGTCTTGCTCACTTTAAATACTTACAGTTATCAACTGTGATTGGAATAATCTGGCAAAATGGAGGTAGTTTGCAAGTTCCGCTCTGAAACCGACTAAAGATCTTATTCTGTCTCCCAAACAACCAGTAACAGTCCATCCTGGCATCATGTGATTTGCATCCCATTCTCGTAACAACTCATAAAAGGCATCTCTGTAGATATAAGACAGGTTCAAGATATATCAGAAATTGAGAAAATCATATTTTATAGATATTCATCATACAAACTTTATCCTACACCTTTAATAATGATCACAGGTCTGATTAAATGTCAAAGCCACAGGTATTTCTGGTTTTGCAATACACATGTATTTCCTATAAAATAAATATGGACATTTTATTACTTTTATTTTAGGTCTCGGTTATTTCAAAATTGAGAAATCTTTCTTTTTTTATCACATGTCAACGGCTTTGTTATATCTTAATTTCAGAAGAGTTTTCCTTTGTGGTGTTGACTAGATTATGAAAATGCACAATAAACAGTTTGAAGTGACGTCATAAAAATATGAGAATAAAACTTGTGTATTGTGAAGTGGCAAAACACTTGAATTTCTATTAATAGTTGCATTTGTAGTTTGTTTCATTACTGTATTTTTTTTATGAAGATCACTGCATCAATAAAAAAAATATGTTTTGATACAGCAAAGTAATTCTTTTGGTTCCAAGAAGTTCAAAAATAAAGGAGCTTTGCTGTACTAGAAATAGGTTCCTGATAAATTGTATTGTGTTACCATGACAACAGGTGTGATATGTACATTACTGTGAAAAAATAGTATTGCAATAGGATGAATACCTCTGTTTCTTGAACAAATGAAAACTACTATCATTTGGAAAGTTTTTACGATTATCGGTTTCCGCTTGAAAGGATACTCCTCCGATTGGAGACTTCGGGTACACAGGCGCGAGCTGTAAAGAAAATAAATGGGAAATTTTCAAAGGTGAAATTTTATTCAATCTGACAAGTGAAAAAATATCCATATTTGGACTTCTGTAGGATAAATGTCACTTATGTGATTATATGTCTATGAAATCTTTTGATTATGATCAATAGTTTTCCAAAACTTATTTGTTTTATTTTCACCTAGCATTTTATGTTTTTTATTTTACATTTATAGCATCTACATCAACACTTTGAAGTTTACTGTAGCTATGTTTTCATCCTTGTTGGAACAAAATTTGTGAGAATTTTAAAGACTGATAAAGTGACACAGGGGTGATATGACAGAATTGTTACAGAGGATAGTCATTTCAGTTTTAATGCATTTAACTACATATATACAGAGTTTAAAGTTACAATACTTATATAGAAAATACAATACCTTTTTGGATTTTTCCACCTCTTCAGACAACCAACAACTCAATGACTCAGAGAAATCACTGATACGCTTGTTTTCCAATAAAAGTCGAAGTGTGCTTTTATCTAGGTGTTCCAACAAACTGGATAAAAAAATAGTATTTACACAAATCTTACACAATTGTTAATTTTTACTTGGTCACAGTGTATTTCTGTTTCTTCTAGTTCTCCTAGTAGTGTACTCTGTACAATAACAGGGATTTGAGCCTTTATAGCTGTAGCAAGGTTATGAAAATTCATGGACAGATAAAAAAGACCAGGTATTAAGTATGAATGACTTTGTACATGACAGGTTGTTTGTGTCAGTGTTCATGATCATTCATCAAAGTACATTGTAATGGTATTATACCATATACATACGATCACCAGAACGTACCTACCAGAACGTACCCAAATTTAGTCGGAATGTACCCACCAAAACATACTATGATGAAATCATACAGAAAACAAAATGTACCTATTTTGCGCATTATAGAAAAAATGCAATTTTTTTTAATATTATTACTGTCATGATGATAAAAAAACGAAGAAAAAAAATTCAGGAAACAACACTTCTACATTTCTGTATATAGTAGAATGTCTGTGAATTTGATTGGTTTTTCAGTCATTCGAAAGACCTGGTCCATGGTGTAAATTGCAATATATTACAATATAAACATACTAAAGATGAAAAGAATGATTTGCGTACATGTTGTTATTTCCTGTTTTATTGAAATTTTTGGTTAGGTGGGTACGTTATGGTAGGTATGTTTTGGTTAGGTGGGAATGTTATGGTAGGTATGTTTTGGTTAGGTGGGTACATTATGGTAGGT
>JAUMGZ010175275.1:0-14533 GCA_032359645.1 Pododesmus macrochisma | reverse complement strand
TGGTTTACTCCGGGTACTCCGGTTTCCTCCACCAGTAAAACTGGTACGTCCGTAAATGACCTTAGATGTTGATCGGAAAATAAGCCCTTAAAACAAACAAAAATCTTAAAAATATATATTTTGTCTCACATCCAATAAAATCAATTCAAGAGAGAAAAGGTAACATCTTTCTATTGCTGATTATTAAGATATCCTGATCCCAAATGCCGTACTTTAAATATGTAAAATTTACTATTGTTTTACAAGATAGAATGGAATGTGGCACATAATTTTAAGAGATTGTTACTTCAAAATGTTTGGTTCTGTAAGTTGCATGAATATTGATAAATAAAAGAACATTTTGTTTCTTTATTCTGTTGTGTTATTAGTATAAGAGCTTGATCATGGAGCTAAGTCATCCCTTGTACGGATGATTATTGTTTTGCCTTTATTCATCATGATGTCATTGAACTGAGATTTATTTCTGAATTATTATATGATCTCTAATTAATACACAATCTGTTATTTCCAGTTCAATACATAGGGTACAACCAGAGCCACAGTTGACAAAACAGTTAACAGATGTACCTACAAACAGATATAGTTTTGTATGTAATGCCATGCTTAGGATATGTGATTCTCAAGATATAGACAAGTAAGTTCTACATTATATGAAACAATGTCATTTTATTGCAAAAATTATGACTTAGCAAAAATCTGAGGTTTGAAATGTGCATTCAGGTTATTTTAAATTTATGAGCATAACATTTTGGACAAGGTCCTCGTATTACAAACAAAAGAGGTGTCTACATATGGCACAATCTATTTAAACTGACTGTAAAAGACTACGTCAAAGTATCATAAACATTAAAAACATAATTATCTCGCTGTGAACATGAATACGTAATGTTGATATCATAAACTCAACGCCAGTTATTAGATATAATGATAGTTCTTGCATTTTTATTCTTCTTGTTTATTTACTCCATGAAATAACATTCATAACAACATTAAAATTGTGTATGATAAAGTTATTTTTGACCCATTATTAATAGAAAGATAATGTTGCTATCAAATATTTGGACCACGAGTTGTTAAATGCGTTATCAGCATTATATGACTGAATACTTTTGTTCATCTTTAGGTTAAATGGGACAGCTATTTTGTGTGCTGAGTTGACGGCCAGATGTAACAGTCTCAGTTCTGAGTGGCTGGGAGTATTACAGGCACTGTGTTGTTCTTCCAATCACAGCTGTGGTTTTATTGATATCCTCACACAGATTGATGTAAGTTGTAATATTAAATACTCTTTCATGTAATCTCTCTACAAGACTTGACCTCCAGGTTATGAATATAGTTATTCTGAGTACAAACTCAGAGTCAAACACAGGATTTCAAACTCTGCCTGTTATCACGAACACAAGTGTATGTTGTTTAATTTTGGTGGTAAATGAAAACACCAGCAGTTTTGTTACGACCCTTGAAGCCTGGTGTTGGTTTTATTTAACTGCTTGCTATATATACATTAGTATACAGTATTGTTCTGATGTTGAAAAATAGAAATTGATATACAATGAGCTGACTTACTTATAGCATGTTGTACAGGTTTGTGACGTGTTTTGGATGTCATTATTCATGTCAATTTTATTGTTTTTAGATTTATTTATGTAACACTTGAGAATATAGGTGTGTGACATGCCTATGTACTGTTGTTATATTTATTTATTTATTTTTATTTATTTATTTTACAGGTTTGTGATATGTCTATTCATGATTCACTTGCTGTGTTTACAGCCATCTTGATAGCAAGACATTGTTTTTCATTACAAGATCTTGTTGTACATGTAGTTCTTCCTTCACTATTGGCTGGTCGACCTTCAGGTAAAAATGTTCAATATAAATCAATATAAGTTCTACTTTTGTTAGTTTTAATTAAAAGGTCCATTGCATATGTTAACAAAGTTATCAAAATCATTGAATATTTAATTCATTCACCAGCATTCACTAATTGTATGTTTTTCTTCAATAAAGGTTTTTGATTTAAATATGTACTGTAGATTTAGAAATAAATGTAACATCTGTCAGTTATCTTTATTTTCACAGCTTCTGGAGATACAGATGCTGAACAAGGTGCAAGACTGACCTGTCATATTTTGTTAAAATTGTTCAAGACATCAGACAGTTCACTAACTCTGTGTGGTCAACCTTCATACAACAGGGCACCAAATAACATAAAGGCATCATGTGACCGCCATCTTCTGGCCGCAGCTCATGACAGCATCACTGTAGGACCTGTACTAGCTGTATTGAAAGCTATGCTGATGTTAAGTATGTGTGATTCAGTCTATCATGCTTGTCTATTACATGTAGACAATTTTTTCAAACTGTGTCACATTAAATAATGGCAGATTTATATACTAAGAGATATAACCATTTATTTCAATGATAATATTTTGGAACTAAATTTGAACATCAAAACTGGTGTATTTAAATTTGTATTTCATAGGTTCATTTTGCAGTGCAAGTAAAATTTCTTTTTAATTTGAACTCCAGAATTCCTATGTAATAGAGTTTTTCAGTGTTACATACTTTTGGGAAATATCTTGACATCACTGCATGTATTATCTATTCTGTTGGTCATTTTTAAGTTTGAAAAGAAATCAATGATATAACAATTTTTCAACTTCGTGTGGGTGGGTGCATGTGTGGGAATTTTCCGCAAAAATATATCTGCTTAAAATAAAAGCATACACCAAGTCTGACAAATTGAATGAATTGTTTTGGTTATTTTGAGTGAAACAATTTATTATATGCATACATATGTTAATATTGTTTCAGGTGACCAGGATGACATTGAGGAGGTGAAGACCAAATCTAACAGTGGTGTTAAGAAGGAGGATAAGGACATCTTCAGTACATTATTAAACAGTCTAGATGAAGATGACGATGACATGGACATGATGCTCGGGTAATGTTATCTTGTAATATTATCACATCTAGTTTTAAATAGACGTCCTTGATGTTTCCATTTTAGTTTAATGTTTGTATTTGTTTATCTCTGGTTTCCCCCATTTTTCTATGGTTTGCCCATGTTCTTGGACTTACTACTTCTAAATAGCATCTTGGTTTTTGTCTCACGGAAAGGAGTGAAGGCAAGACTAAGGTGTTGCTTTTCCACAGCGGCAGCGGTACATTTAGCTCCGTTTAGTTTCTTTTTTAGTCAAAGCTGACACCGCAAGACATATCATTCCATGGAATTCTTGTTCGTTTTTACTACTTGTACTATCCTGTCTAGAACTTAAATATTTTCTTTGGAGATGCCAATACTTATAATATGTACATACAAATGAATTTGATAACAATCTTTTTCATCAATGGACCAGTATTTCATTGAACATTTTGTAATATGTGTTTTTAAGAAGGTAGCCCCTTTTTATCAGCATTAGATGTGCTTAGCTTAGAAAAGAGTTATTCGGTATTGTTGCTTACCCTGATAAATCTGTTAAAAAGCTTAAATTACAATGATAAATTTATAGGGGTTTTTTTATTAAAAACTTTCAGTACTATTGTTTGACATGTTCTTCCCTTTAACATGTATTTCAAATTTTGTCCTTGTTCCAACTTGTTTATCGGTAAAATCTATATTGTGTGTTGGCAGTAAATCAGTGAAAATCTTATATTTTGGGTGTAAGAGAAGAAAGATTGGTCATCCTTCTTTTGTCATGACGTTTATGTTCTATGTGCTTATTTATTATTCAAACTTAACTCTCTTGTTACAGTACATCTAAAAGTAAAGGTGGTATAGAGAGTGCTGGACTTAGTGAGTTTGCCAGACATGCCCTGAAAGAAATGTGTGCTCAGGACTGGGTACAAGAGAAATTCCTTAAAAACCCAGAAAGTGTTCTCAGTTCCGACTTACTTCTGGACCCAATGCTCACACCAAGACAGGTATTCATAGCAGATCAGCATTTATATAGCTTGTGTTAAAAGCGGACATTAACAAATATACTGTTTCTCTGTTAATCAAAAATAGTTAATATAGTTAAGGTATCAAATATCAAATGCAACATAAGTGCTGATGCAGCCAATTATGGCCAAAAGGATCTCCTGTTTACCTTCATATTATATGCTGGGTATGAAAAATAGAAATATCTTTAAACAAGATAAACGGATACGATTAATGGCATAGTTTTTACCCTGATCAAGTAAAGACTGTTATAGTGATAATTATTGTGGATCCACTTTCCATTGCGGAGCTATATAGGAATCACCCTGTCTGTCTGTCTGTCTGTCTGTCTGTCCGTCCATTAGTCTCGTGCAACTTCTCCTACACAGTTTATTGAATTTAAAAATTAAACTTCACACAAAGATATTACACCACATTGAGATGTGCATGAAGTAAAAGCTTTTTGTTCCGACGAGTTCAAGGGTAGATAATTAGACTTGTACATTTACATGTTATGAATCTCGTAAGTGCAACTCCTCCTACACAGTTTAATGAATTTCAAAATCAAACTTCACGCGATGATATTACACTACATGAAGATGTGCAAGAAGAAAAATATTTTTGTTCCGACGACTTCAAGGGGAGATAAATAGACTTGTTTTCCTTGGTATAATTCTTTTATGACTTTGCTTAATTGACAGTTTTTGTTAGTATGTAGATTTGTTGATATTCTAATGGACAAGTTCAGCTATAAAGTTATTGTAAAATTTGATTGAATGTTCAATATTCATTTGTTAATGGACTTAATCAGCTATGCAAAAGAAAAATGTAAGATAAAATGAAACAAAAGACGATGACAGCACCCACGGATATTTCAACAACTTTTAAAAAATAAGTGTTGATAAATCTTACATAATTGTAAAACAGTATGGTATAGGATGTATTTTGTATACTATTAGCTTTACTTTGTATTCCTGCAGGCTCAGCAATTATTACAGATGATCTGTTATCCCCATGGTATACCCAATCAGGTAGAGGAGAGCGAGCCAGACATCAAGCAGGTCATACAGAGAATCTTACAGACACTTAATCAGTGGTCTCTCAGGGTATCCCTACTGGAGCTACAACTCATGTTTAAACAGGCTACCTCACAATCGGTAAGTTCTCTCCCAAGATTTTTCATTAAGAATTGATGAAGACAATAGTAATTCATGACCAGGAAAAATTGATTTCCTTGAAAAGCTCTATTTAAAATTGGTTAGATATTTTAAGAAAAAAATGGTTTTAAAGATATTAATTTTATTTGTATGGCTTTATAGTTGAAGTTTGTTTATGTTCTATTTGTGTTATTACAACTTGCTGATGGTTGTATTTTGTACAGTTGGCAGTGTCCTTGTTGACCTTAGGGTTTCATCTAGCTAATTGTAAGTTTTTATATGAATTTCAGGAAACAAATTCTATTCTGGACAGCATTGCAAAAGGCACCATAGATTTGTTTCATCAACAATCTGAGAATGATCGTAACAATAGTGATGCTTTGGGTCAGGCAAACAGGTAGGTTTTTGATCAGATTGCTGTGAACATGTAATTGCTGCAGTGTTGTACATTGAAGTACTTAAAAAGATATTTAAAACATCAAAATTGAAATTGTGTTCATACTACAGTAGAGCATGTTTGTGTCAAACTTGATGGGACCATAGAAAACTTTGATGTGTCTATGATTTCAATAAATAGTTGAAAAATTTAGTAACACTTGATAATGTGACAATATAGTAACACTTTAATAATGTGACAATATTGTAACACTTAATAATGTGACAATATAGTAACACTTGATAATGTGACAATATAGTAACACTTGATAATGTGACAATATAGTAACTTGTTATGATGTGACTATATAGTAACTTGTTATGATGTGACAATATAGTAACACTTGATAATGTGACAATATAGTAACTTGTTATGGTGTGACAATATAGTAACCCTGAATGAACTTACAATATATATAGTAACACTTAATAATGTAACAATATAGTAACACTTGATAATGTAACAATATAGTAACTTGTTATGATGTGACAATATAGTAACTTGTTATGATGTGACAATATAGTAACACTTGATAATGTGACAATATAATAACTTGTTTTGATGTGACAATATAGTAACTTGTTATGATGTGACAATATAGTAACACTTCTTTATGTCATAATGTAGACACTTTATGAAAAAGTCAGACTGAACTCTTGAAATAAACCAACTTGACTAAAAAGCTAAAATGTTGATAATGATTCATCTGTGCAATAATTATTTATTTACCCAACGCAAGTTTAAAATTGAGTAAATATTAATTCATATATTCACAGTATAGCTATATATTTTGTGTAAATCTGTTTATGGTATAGCTATATTTTTCTGTAGACCTGAGTCGGATAGTGTATGGATGGTAGGACCATTGACTGCTAAACTCCCTAGTCAAGTGCAGGGTCGTGTCCTTCGACAGGCCGGACAAGTACTGGAGAGTGGAAATAATTTTCTGTCAAAAGGAAAATTTGATAAAGAGAAAAATCAACGAAGGTAATGTGAAATCTTGTTTAAAATTATTAAATAATAATAAGTTGAAAGTAAGAAACCTTTCACAAAAACTATTTATTTAAAAGTGTTAAGTTAAAATCAGCTAAATTATACCCTCCGCAATCACCCTGTCCATCTATTTATTTGTGTCTGTCCGTCCAACTGTCCATATATCTTGTAAGTGCAACTCCTCCTACACCTTTAAAAGGATTTCAATAAAACTTGACACAGGGATAGAACATCATATGAAGATGTGCACGAAGAAAAATATTCCCGTTCCGACGACTTCAAGGGGGAAAATTAGACTTTAACAATTTCATGTAATGAATCTTGTAAGCGCAACTCCTCCTACACCATTAAATGGATTTCAGTAAAACTTAACACAATGATAGTACACCATATGAAAATGTGCACAAAGAAAAATATTTTCGTTTCGATAACTTCAAGGGGAGATAATTAGACTTTAACATTTTTATGTCGTGAAACTGGTAAGCACAACTCCTCCTACACCATTAAATGGGTTTCAATAAAACTTTACACAATGATAGTACACCACATGAAGATGTGAATGAAGGAAAATGTTTTTGTTCTGACGATTTCGAGGTATGATTGATGTCGATGTCATGGAATACATAACTTGGCGGAAGCAGGGGGTATTAGTTAGCCATCCTGGCGACAGCTCCAGTTCAATTGATTTAACCTAAGATGGTGGCCTTTGCCTGTGGACGAAAAAGTGGGGGCTGGGGTGAGATTTGCCATTGCTTGAAATAGCAACAGGCCATCTTTAGGGTGGCCCTGTTCGACATGTGGAGCTCTAGTTTCAATTTGCCTGTTTGATACCTCACTGCCCTTTATTGTCTTTACTTAAACTTTTCTGAATATATTTGGGCATAAGTAATTAAATTGTTATTTAACTTTCCAGTAAGTCCTTGTTAGGACATCAACCGTTCCTGTCCCTTGTGTTGACGTGTCTAAAGGGACAAGATGAGCAGAGAGAAGGACTGCTGTGTACATTGTTGAATCAACTGGAGAAGTTTATACAGAACTGTAAAGAGGCGTTGGTATGACAACTCAATATGTACTCACACAATCACCAATGTCCATATTTACTTGTGGCTTTAGATCTATGTCACTACATTATACTTTTTAATTCCGTTTTCTAATGGATGCAGACTCTTATTGTGTATGTCTGTTTGCCTGTCAGTAACTCATGTAAATACTCTAACCCTTTAAATGCTTGATTTTATCGAAGCATTCTTTAATGAATATTACCATTTGTGTTAAAGTATATAGCAGATGGTATGCTATGTAGATGTTTTGCCATTAAGTTTTGCCTGTTTTTACTTATTTAGGACAAGACGCCAGATGAGTTCAAAGTTAGACAAACAATACATGAAGCTTTACAACTTAGATTGTCTTTAGTAAGTATAGAGATATGTATTTTCATATAACCATCACCATGCAATGTAGCAGTCTGTAATAAAGAAGTTTATAACTCCTTGATAAAGTATATTGATAGTAACAGACTGATATAAAGACGTGTAGCCATCCTTTACAAGTTAATACCGGTAGATATAATGAAAGTTTGCTAACTATATAATGAAGAAGTATGGGCTTTAAATAGTCATTAACTATTGAAATTTGTTATTCAAACAAATAAACATAACCTACCTAGTATACTATTTCCCTGAATGATATTTAAATCAAAAACTTATTGTTTTTGTCAGTAGGAATCATGATAAATTTTTTCTTTATTTTATAGGTTGGTGGTATGTTTGATACAATCCTTAAGAATACCTCTAGTACTAATGACTGGGCACTTCTTTTACTTCAACTGGTCACAAATGGTATTGTAGATGCACAATCTAACAGGTAAACAGTTAGCTTAATTAGGTCGTTTAATGTACAATGTTGTGCCTAAAAAGGTCAGCAGATGACTCTGTGTTCAGTTTATGTTATTCTTTATTTAGATTCACAGATGTTTCTTCGTTTATATAAGTTTTATTTTGTTTTCTTACTAGCTTTTTGGTATCATAAATTTAAAAAGCACAGTAGTTTTTTTTCTCGGATATTTAAGAATTCTAAAGAAATCAATGTGTTCAATAGCTCTGTGATGGCTAAGTGTCCAAATGTTCAGGCCAAAATGAGCTACAGTTCCGGCAGCTAGATTCTGATCTCAATGAGATTTTCTTTCTATATTGATCTGTGCTATTTCTTTCAAGTTATAACCTAATTTGTAACATGTTGATTATGAGAGATATAATTTGCTTACAATTTTTATGATGTTATTCTGTTCATTTCTTTATTCTAGTGAATTGTTCACAACGTTGCTGGATATGTTGACCGTGCTTGTGCATGGTACAATGTTGACAGATGGATCAGAAAAAGAGGAAAATAAAAGAGTTTATATGAATCTCATTAAGAAATTACGAGTAAGACTTACTTTTTTATATCTATTAACTTTTGGGGGGAAATTCATCATAAACTTTAGAAAAATAGGTTTTTAAGAAATGTAATGAAATGTTAAAAAAGAAATCTTGAAAATGATCTGACAACATGATTTAATCTGAGCCTTCAATTCTGGTAGAATATAATGCATATCATCTCATTTTTTGGCAGCGTGAGATAGGAGACAGAAATTCTGATTCCTTAGATAAGATTAAACAGTTACTTCCCCTACCAAAAAGGAATTTTGAGGTACTAACATTTGAACCTCATGGCACCCAGATGGATAGCAAAGGAAACAAATATAACACTTTTGGTAAAAAGGAGGTGAGTAAAAATGCTTAGACTTTTACATTATCTGTAACCATATATAATGAAAGCATTTGTTGCAAATTATCGAAAGAGAATGACTATCAACCTATATTATATGTTTTATATGTTCATAAAATAAGTAATGGTCAATATTAGATAGTTTGTGTCTCTTAAATCAAATGAATTCAATGTTTATATTTATAAGTATATGTGTAAAAACGATTATGTGGTATTAATCAAGATTTCAGCTGCTGGTTGAATAGTATATGCATAAATTGTGAAGAAAATTTATATCACATGCTATTCTGTCAATTTCTCTTCTTTAAAAATGCAATATATATTCAGGGTTTACAAGTAGCGAAAAATGAGAAGATTAGTCCCTGGGAAATACTAGAAGGTTTTAAGAATCCGCCTCCTCTCTCCTGGTCCTACTTCTGTGCTTCTAAAATGGAGAAAAAACCTCTAAAAAATGAAGACCAACACAGGTAAGGATGCCTTCAAGAATTTTAGATATTTGCTTACTATACTGAAACATTTATCTATTTCATTGCACCCATGGTATCAGTTTACTAGTTAATGTGTCATTTGCTCACTACTTCATAAAGAACAACTCGTCCTCTGCCTAATTTGTTAGTTTTGTTATTTTGTATTAAGATTCCAAGAAAATAAGTCGTACTTTACTGTAATTGTCATGTTTTATCTATTTGACAGACTACTACTGTATCACACTCATTGTCTAAGAAAACCACTCAGTTATTACTTAGACCCACCTATTCTACCACCAGAGGATCTTGAACCACCTCCGGAAAAGCAGGTAAGTCTTTCCATAGCAAAGTGTTATGAATGTTGTCCTAAATTTTTAAGCTGAAGCTCTTCAAGACATTTCATCACCAATGACTTAGTTGAAATGATATGGCACTGTATAACATTTAAAGCTTTAATTCAGGAACTCTTTGATAGGGGATGGGTACATTAATGGTCAATGTTATTTTAACATGAAATATTAAAGGAATGTGTACTTCAGCATGTTTCAACATATCTTTGGTTAGGTTGGTTTGTATTCAACGCAAACTAAAGCCAAGGATGTTGCTCTTTAATGCCCCAGTCAAAGTGTCACTTTTTTACCGCCATGTTTAGCTACGTTTGGAAACATGGAAGATTGTGGGAATAGAGAGGATGTAGTGTGGAATGACTTTAACATAAAACATAATCTAGTAATAAACAAATAGTACAACAATTTGCTGACAAATTCTGATTGTTTGAAAATATCACAATAGTTGACTGTTAACGCAACAATAGAGATTTTTGCACAAAGAATAGAATAGCAATAGTAAAATTTACCTTGTAAGTCAACCTTAGTGAAAAACAATGTGTAATAAGGTTCAAATTCACATTTACAAATCCAGTATTTCATGTAAATCTCAATAACAGCTATACGAAATGTATAATTGTAGGAAGAGAAATCAAAAGAACAGGTGGAGAGTATGACATCACAGAAAGGAAAGAAAAAAGACAAAAAGTCAACTAAGAGAAAACCTACTCCATCTACTTATTTACAGGTAATATATATACTTAATGTTTACAGGTAAATGTAAACTGTAATTACTTACATGTTAATGTAAAATAATTACTTACAGTTAAACACCAATTACATTATTGCGGTAAGTATGATCTGTAATAACTTTAATACGGATAAAAGTAGACTGCAATTTATTACAGGTAAATGCAAACTGTGTACATACTTACTTTTTACAGGTAAATGTAAACTATGTAATTACTTACAGGTAAATATAAACTGTAACTTAAAGGTAAATATGAACTATAATTACTTACAGGTAAATGCAAACTGTGTACATAATTACTTTTTACAGGTAAATGTGAACTATAATTACTCACAGGTAAATGCAAACTGTAAATTACTTACAGGTAAGTGCGTTGTGTATAATTCATAGCATTTATCTGTCTTAGAGCAGGGAGTAATATTTTATTTTTTTAGTCTTAAGCTACTAGTTGTCTTGTGTGGATGGCCTAGATAATATGAAAATTAATTGTTGCTTTTGTTTTATAGCAACCTGCATCACGACCTATGAACTACCAAGATCAAATGTATCAGCCATCACATCCTAGTTGGGGATACCCACAGCAACAACAGTTCTTTCCAGCTCAGCCAATGCCTCCAGGTAAACTTAGTTGTGTCTACTTATAGTGGCTAATCACATGATCTAAACCGTTATCCTGCTATATTATATTTACCTCCCCTTACCACCAGTGCTAAAAGAATTTGAGGAAATAATTAAAGTCTAACGCACTGTTTTCAACAAGTCATAAATCTTTTATTTATTAACCAATATTCATGAACTGTATATGAAAATTGATCTGTAAATCCTGAGCTTTAATAATATGAACAATCATTTTTTGAAATTAGAAGTTGTCATTGTTTGTGGACAAGCATATCCACTTTTGGAATTAACAAATCATCATCAAGGTTGAATCCGTCAAAGTCAAAATTTTCCCTGTCAGAGTTGCCGAAATACGCTGCTAAAAATGACTGTCTTTCGGCAGCATTTCTAAAAACATCTTCCTTATCAGGTTCTTCTTCTTCACTTTTGATACCTTCAAAGTCACTTTTCTCTGCCGAATATAATCACCAACGGAATACTGACTGCATTGAACGCCTGTCTTTCCTCGTCATTGGCGAAAATGTCACGGTCCGCCATTTTGTAACTACAAACTCTTTTAAAGTTTAATAGTAACGTACATTTTTCTAACTGAATAAAACATAAAGTGCCCCTGATTTAAATGCTGGTTGCTTTGCATCTTGGGAATGTTATAAAAATAAAAACCTAAAATAGTTTAAGTACTACAAAATGTTTTTCTCCTGAATTTGTTGTCAATTTGAACTGATTCTTATTTTTGAAATAGCTGGATCTGGTCCAAGATTTCCCCCATCAAATACTGCATACAATCCGGTTGGAAATTCCAAGTTTGCTTTACAGAAGTTTCTTGTCACAAAGTTACCAGGGCAGAGTGGATACCATCCAAGTCAAGCTTCCATGCAGATGTTTAACAAACAAGCTCAGCAGAGAATGGTGCGACAGCAACTACGTCAGTCATTCACCAACCATTCACATCGCAACATGATGAGCACTGAGCAGCCAGGATTGTATAATAGCAATGCCAACATTCATATGAATCAGAATCAAGGTAAATATAGATGTCATTAAGAGCGCTGTTACAGTATTACTGTATACTTTATTTGATTTTTGTATATTGAGGCATACTGATATTTAAATATATGTCAAATAAAAAAACTCTAAAAAGGATTTATTAAGTAAAAAAAGTTACTATTTTCCCTAAACAATCATTCATCAAGATAATGTAGAGTTTATATAATTAGAACATTTTATCCATTTGTGAATACTACTTTCCAGGAATGAGTGGTGGTAATTTTGGTGGATCTTCCTACATGCCTCCACAGCACTCGAGTGGTATGATGGATACTGTACAACCAACAGGAAGTATGATGTCACAGCAGGGATATAACCAGCCCTACCAAGGAAGTCAGAGTAACAGTATGATACAGCCAATGAGTGGTCAACAGGGCTACATGTCTCCACAGCAGACTCAGGTCGGACAGATTCCTTCTTCATATAACCAGTCTTCCAGGTAAGGACCTGTGTATATGGTAATTGTTTAGGGAGCAAACTATTGAATTGCTGCAAAGTTTATTATTATGGAGTCCCCTATGCTCGTGTCAAATTAGATTATTTATTAGTTTGATAAAATTTGACCAACTCTGCCAGGATTCAAACCTGGAACCCCTAGGTAAAGGGCCTGTCACACACTACCGATGTACCTCGCTGGGACTAAACCGGAGCAAACAATTAACAATGGCAAGAAATTCAGCGGAGCTCCGTTGAGAAAGCAATTGAAAAAATCACAATTAGCCATAGCAATACCGATGTAGGACCGGCGTTACCATTGTTCTACCATTGTCCTACCAATGTAAGAGCAAATGTACTACCGAATACCACTTTTCTGTCACCTTAGTGTTACCGATGCGCCGCCGATGTTATACCGAGGCGCCACCATTGTTCTACCGATGTGCAACCGTTGACCAGAGCTATAGCGGAGTGATACCGTTGCACTGCCATTGTACTGCAGATGCACTACCGATGTGATACCCAAGTGTCGCTGATCTGGTGAAGTGCCTACTGAGTCACCTGGTTCTGGTGTTGGAGGACGGCTATTTGATAATCGTGTTGCCACAGGTCGGCCATCTTCATATACAAATGAAGGAATGACGGGCTGGTAGTCTGTGCCCCTATTTCTATGCAAAATGCACAACGGTAGTACTACGTATAAGTAGGGTATCACATTGCTAAGAACAGTAGTTCATTGTTAGTACATCGGCAGGACTAGGGTATCACATCTGTACCTATTCGGTACACATTGAGGCCACCAGAGAGCCACCTATCTATTACGGGGCGCTACTGGTACTCTACCGACATTAAGGAAGCCATACTGGAGTACTGTCGTTGTAGTCCTGTTGCTCGCTCCGGCAGCTAAGCAGCAGAAATTTTTGAGCATGTTCAAAAATTTATATTGTCGCCTGCCATTGCTAGTTTTTTCGCCGATGTTCTGAAGATGTCCTGACGATGTACTACCATTCTTAGCGATGTGATACTGTTGTGCTCTCGTACTAGTACCAATCCCTGAAAATCGCCAAATTTATGCTCCGGTTTAGCTCCGACGAGCCAAATCAGCTAGGTGAGACAGGCCCTTTAGGAGCCCAATGTTCTACCAGTTAAGTTATTAAAGGATTTATCCAACACTACAAGCTGTTGTAACATTGATATGGTGACATTAGGTCATGAATATTAACATGAATAAGAATAAAAATTAATATAATCCTGTAAGTCTTGACACTCATTTTATAAACTTATCCTTTCCTTATTTTAATGTTTACTTTTATTGAACGTCCATTATAAAAGTATGGTTCCAACAGGTCCAATAGGGAAATTTTGATAATTACAGTGGAAAAGTGTCAATTACAACTTAACGATATTTACAACTGCATTTCTTGATTAATAGATGTGATAATCATGTCTCCATTTTATGTTTTTCTTCATGTTTTTTTAGTTTTTTAGTCCATCTGGACCGAAGGTCCAAGGTGGACTTTTCTCATACAAATCCCGTTCGTCGTCCGTCCGTCGTTAACTTTTCATATTTTCGACTTCTTCTCCTGAACCACTGGACCATTTTTATCCAAAC
>JAUMGZ010175274.1:0-26178 GCA_032359645.1 Pododesmus macrochisma | reverse complement strand
GAGAAATGAGCATTTTCTGTCTTTCAATGTGTCCATGACCTTGACCTTTGACCCTGTGACCTTGAAACTTTGTCGAAATATTCTTTGTCGAATTTCTTACAACTTTGTAATGTACATATGTATACAAAAAGTTTCATCAAACTCGGTTAACATTTACTCAAGTTATCGTGTTCACAAAGTCCAATAATAATAATATTATAAAGGTCAATAACTCTGCAAGTTACAGTCCAATAATTCCCATTTTCAAACTCATCCGAGATCTTTTTGATATATGGCTGCATACAAAGTTTCATTAAACTCAGTTAGTATGTACTAAAGTTATTGTGTTCACTAAGTCCAATAATAATATTATTACAAAGGGCACTAACTCTGTAAGTTACAGTCCAATAATTCCCTTTTTCGAACTTTTTCAAGATCTTATTGATATATGGCTGCATACAAAGTTTCATCAAACTCGGTTTAACATTTACTCAAGTTATTGTGTTCACAAGGTCCAATAATAATATTATTACAAAGGTCAATAACTCTGCAAGTTACAGTCCAATAATTCCCTTTTTCGAACTCTACTGAGATCTTATTGATATATGGCTGCATACAAAGTTTCATCAAACTCAGTTAACATGTACTAAAGTTATTGTGTACACAAGGTCCAATAATAATTTTATTACAAAGGTCAATAACTCTGTACGTTACTGTCCAATAATTTCCTTTTTCGAGCTTGTCCGAGATCTTATTGATATATAGCTACATACAAAATTTCTTCAAACTCGGTTAACATTTACTCAAGTTATTGTGTTCACCAAGGTATAATAATAATATTATTACAAAGGGCAATATTTGTTATAGTGTTGAACACTGAACCCAAAACGTGTAATCTATTTTTGACCCAAGAGTCACACCTTGAACAAACTTGGTTCTCCATGCCCTAAAGTTACTTCATACCGAAACATTAAGCTCTAGGCCTTCTAGTTTATTATACTCGTTTTCTTTCAGCTTCTCCGGCTCTAAAAATTGGGATACAAAGTAAATGCATGCAATACTGATCATGAGTTTATATGTACTTTAAAATGTTGCAAATTTCCCAAACCTTAAAATACAGTCTGCTCAAAAAACTTTTAACTTTACTGGCCTGTCGGGTCTGTGACATTACAGAATTCACAGGCCCATACAAATTTTGCAGGCCTGGACAGTTTTTATATAAATGAAATAATAACTAATTAAAACGCAATAATCCTGTAGTAGTTTTATTGGTTTTTTTTTTTAAATTTATTAATGTTTATAACTTCTAAGGCTTTATTTATTCTCTCATAAATGTAAAAAAGAAATTATCAATTATTAATATTATTAATTTTGTTAACAGTTGATTGATCTTCGCTAAGTTTATGCTTTTTACTGGGGTTTGCTCACAGGTGCTCGATGTCAAATATTTTAACCTGTCCCACTTTTGATTTTCATACTAAATATGTAATTCCTTTTTGTGCTTATTAGTTTGAGAATTGAAAGAGGGACATAAGGTTAAAAAATTTACATTGAGCACCTGTGATTTTGCTCCATCAATATAGCGCAGAATCGGTCTATACTGTATAGTGCTCTATTTTCGCCAGGTCAAAATTTCATTCTTTTTATATGGGAACTTATTCGCCGTGTTTTAAATTCGCCCTAAACCGCCAGCTTCAGGATGGAATAGATTTAAACGACATCACGGTTGATATGAGACTTTCCGTTGTCCAGCCGTTGCATGCCATATGGATGATGTCGGCAATAAGTTAACTGCAGGAAAAATGCGAGACGATCATCAAAGCATTTGAGCAGGCTGGACTTTAATATGTATTGAATCACATTATCATTGTAATAAATATAAATATAAATTATAGATTTGTTTATTCTGTATATAATCGTTATGTTATTATTCATTTGTGTAAACTTGGTTGTAAAGAGAAGTTACTCGTAATCATTTTTTGTTCGTGTATGTCGTCTCTCATACAGTTGTATACAAAAATATTCACCAGTGTTTTGAATTCGCTCTCTTCCATTTAAAAGGGCGAATATAAAACACGGGCGAATATAAAGCACTATACAGAACCTGTCATTTGGCTGCAGTGAAAACAAAACCAGCTGCTAGCGCAGGAGTGACACCTATTGTATTTCTTTTACTTACTTTGTTTACTTTGTAGTCGACATCTTCATAGACTAATGTCTCTCTGATGCATATTTATGTATTGGTTTCTACGCGCGACTCCCGCTATCTGTGTCCCTGGTAACAAGCATTCTGGATTAAACTTGTTTAGTTTGTATTTCCAAAATTCATTTCAAATTCCCTTCCATGCAAATGACTCATCAGGAAATAGCACACATATATCAAAATGATCTCCAACGTAACTTGAAAGTAAAAAGCATATTTTTTTGTGTTGGGACTTTGATCATGAGGAAATGTTTAATTTCGAAAAAAGATATGGATTTATTTTAACTGGCCCACAGGGCTTACAAGGTAGCATGTTTTAAAGACCCGAGGATATTTTTACTGGCCTCAGGCACTGGGCCAGTGGCTAACATCACAGACTGCAAATATGTTTTGTGTTTTCCACTGTGTGTCCTAGTTTTAATCCAGTGAAGAATAGTAAACAATCTACCGTCTGGGTGTCGTTTGTTTACGCCGCCATTTTGGACTTATTACAATGACCTTCGATGACCAGGGAACAGTCATTAACTGGAAGCGGGAGTTACATTCGGAATTCAGCTGACTGTACTTAACTTTACAACAGAGCACAATAGACCTGGATTATGCAAATTTGTGTCACACGCACTTATATTTAATGTGTGCTCTGGATCCCTAGACAACTGGGTCAACTGCACAGCTGTAGCTTTTGCATAGGAATTTCCATAGACTGATCTCCGACCCTGAGCTTTAGAACTAGTGACATGAATATGTTTTGTGATACATTATTTGGTTTCATTTTTCACTTTTGACTTAGAAATCATATAAATTAGAAGATTAATTGTGTATTTGAAAAAATATTTCATTTTTGAAGTGAGTAATCTTAATGATGTTGAGTATAATACTATTAATTGATAATACTTCTGAAGTTCCACAAGACAACAGCTATAGCTAATACTTAAAAATGTATAATAGGTTCCACTATAATGTTACAGTAAAATGAAAGAATGTTACAGTAAAATGAAAGAATGATTATCACTGTAGTATCCAGTGAGTGAAAAAGTCTGGTTTCTAACTTTCAAGACAAGTTTTTTTCTTCTCAACATCAGCATCTTCCCTTAGAAATCAGTCATAAATTGAAGGAAGGATAATGTGAAACAATAGGCGAAAATAATGTTAAGAAATCCAATTTCTGTTTGCAGTAGTCTGTTTGGATATGTAAAATGCAAGGAGATGGAGTTATCAGCAACATATTGGATTCTCTGTTTCTGACATGTTCAGTTGGAAGAAGATAGCAATTTTATTCTTGAAATTTAGTGATTCAAGAAACTTACCGTACGTAGCCTGCCAAACATGAAATATGAAGTATGCTACATTTGTAAAGGATAAATGAGTACTAAACGTTT
Organism: Pododesmus macrochisma; assembly: GCA_032359645.1. Taxonomy (NCBI): domain Eukaryota; kingdom Metazoa; phylum Mollusca; class Bivalvia; order Pectinida; family Anomiidae; genus Pododesmus; species Pododesmus macrochisma. The sequence goes on along the minus strand of JAUMGZ010175274.1, from coordinate 22,617 downwards.
GCTTCATCAAATTAGAATGCTATTTGATGTATGATATATCTCTCACTCTATCACCTCTGGCAATTTTCGATAGAAACCATATCCCATGTTGGTGTAATTTATATTTTGTAAGGGATCTAGATCACAGATAATTGAGTTAGACATCACTTTATAGAAAATTGGTTTTGCTTCGATTGACTTTTTCAGCACATTTCTTGAGATATCATCATCATTCTTCATACTTCAAAAGCTGAATTTTTGTAATTTTGGTAAACATTTCTATGAAAATTGAACATCAAATTTCTGCTGAATGATTCGACAAATACATTTTCCTTTCTAGAATTTTAATTAGATATAACTACAAACTCCCCATGACCTTAGAGCCACAAGGGGCACAATGACTCAACTGAAGAAAAATTTGTCAAGTTGAAGACTATTTGGTCTTCTGCAATGGTTGTTAGACAGCTTAACAAGCCATATATACATTGGTGAAGGATTTCTTATTGAACAATTCAGCAAACATGAATACCTCCGAGAGTGGTAATTCACTTCACCTTCAACTAGACGTGACTTATTCAACACAGAAAAGAATGTACAATGACTCAGCATATAAAACAGAACACAGCTCTCTAGTAACAATAGTATTTCTGCTTATACTCAATGAACCTATGTCTCTGCAGATGAAAATATACATGACATGTACTGAAAATTAATCCATCACTTATTTCATTGACATATTGCTTAACGGAGAGATCGACAGACAGATAAACATGTATGCATTGACAATTAAACTTAGCCCGAGTCTTGTCAATATGTACTTGCATACCAAATTTGATTGAAATTGGACCATTTGTAGGATAGTTAGAGCACAGAAACCAATCGACCAATGAGAATTTAGTTACCTCATTAGTATTCATACATATGCATACATCACATTGGCTATTTAAGGTGGTCTGAGTCCAGTTAATATATATATATTTGCATACCAAATTTGGTTGAATTTAGACCAATTTAAGGCAGTAGAACACGGAAACCAAAGTAATACAGACAGACACTGTGTGCTCTAATTAATATTCCCCCATTTCCTTCAAAAAGGGGGGGACAAGAATAAGACTCATATTAAACTTGGTGTGCAATATTATGTTGCCATCAGACATGAGAATATGATTGTAGATACATCAGTGCAACAGTTACATCTGAATTCACAGAACACGTTTAATGTAAAAACAAATAAAGGACAAAAGAATTCGATAGGAACAATTTAACATCATTAAATAGGAGGGGCTGAGGCAACCAAGAACACATCCAGTCAAAATCACTGGTTTTGCAACTGGTAACTCAAGAATATTGGCAAATGAACAACTGACTAATATATAGTAACAGCTAGTGATAAAGTTATATCTTACTGAACAATGTGTTTAGTTTCTATTCCTGTAATTATTTGCTCCACTCAGGTCCATCATTCAATTCTACTCACTTTTATTAAGAAACATTGAGAAAATGGTGACTCAACATAATTGGTTTAAATGAATGAACGTATAAGCAGTGACCAATACTGCATTTTTCTGTTCGAATCTCAGTGGTTACAATTGCAATGGCTAGTTAGCCTAAATAATGATTCTATCATGCTTGAGTTTGTCTTGTCAAGATGTGATTTAATTTACAACATGAATAACCTGTATAAAAACGTCTGCTTGAGGAGAATGGAGTTAAGCATTAATTTGCCTCTAACAATCTGTAACATGCTCCGACATTAATTGAATTCTTTGCATTGCTCTTATGCAAGAATTGTCAAAGCAACAGATAGCTGCCAGTTAAATCAAACAAAACCAATAATGATAGACAGCGGGTAATCAGGATATGGAAACAGATTTCTCTAAAGATTCTCAGCCTGAAGGTCCCCATTTATAACCTCAATTTTAGGTTCCTAATCTCTAGTTGCAAAAGACAAACTTTACATATCAATGAAAACGGTGGCTACAATAACTCAATGTCAAGGCTTCTATAACAGTAAAGATTGTGTAGTGTTTTGGCAAGTTAACGTTTAAGTTAACAGTACCCATGTATGTCAGTAAAGATGGACAATGTCTGTCTGTGACAGTGTAATCTTGGGCGGACTCAAGAGTGGGGAACTTAATATCAAATACAAACTATACAGATATATACTATATTATTTATAGTTTACAATTTGTCCATAATACTGTCATTTCAAGAAAAATAAAATATCTATATTTAAGTTCATTAAGTACCAGAAAAAAATAAATGGACACATGTTTCATCTCAAAAATCAATTAAATTCATAAACTTGAATTTAACTTTAAAACAATGCAAATATTTATAATCAAATGTATGTTTATTTTTTCTAGTTAATTTTATCAGTAATAACATTGATCTACCACTGGCAATATGTCACCTCTATTTACAGATATAAGAGAACATATCACAAACAGAATCCATGTCATAATGATGCTGTCTAAGATACATTATCTCGGAGTCAATTAGCTGTAAAAGAATCAATTAAAACTCTATAAGATAACATTCAAAACATTTGTGAATACTGTTCATTTTCACATATGTTATCTACTACCAGGAAACAATTACTATAATGATAAGGTTTTTCTATTATATCTATCCTTAGATCAATGCTTGACAACTAAATTTGCTTTAAAGATTAAACATTTCCTTTAATTCAAAATATGCAGTCTCAGTAATGTTCTTTTAGAAACTTAAATACTTTGTAATAAAGTTCATTTCTATAAACCTGAATTGAATTGTTTATCTCTTTTGTTTGTAATATATTAGATCATCAACACCATCTTGAATGTGTTCTTGTTATTGGTAATTAAAAATGTCACTGTTTTAGATAAAGCATTTAGAAATGATGTAATGCCAATATTTTTAAGCCAGCTAGCTAGCTGTAGATGAACTTTTAAATGACACTCAATTACAATTATTACAAGATATGAAATAATTTCCAAATTAAATTGACAAAAGAAAAGTTGATAATGACACATCAAACACAAGTATTTACAGGAACAAATTGTAGTGGAGTTTAATATTTTTAAGTCATAAGGGCTGAAAATGACATCTTTTATATTGTGAAGTACATTACAACACAAGGAGGTAATATATATACATGGTTAAAACTTTGCACAGTAACTTTTATTGATAGCATTAACATAGACCAAGACATTCTAAAATATTCAGAGAAGTAGTTAAACCACATTGCAATTTATCATATATATGAACACACTCACACCCACATCATTTATGAAGAGCAAATATGTGGTTACAAAGTATCTGACAGATTGTCTCCCTTTTATAGTTCTACTATCCAGGGTGAGGTTTTTATCAGATAATTGACAGTAAGAACTAACAAACATGTCAGAATGATGAGACTTTTCCATTCATAACTATTTCAGCTCTACTACAATGTAGATGTTTGATGTACACTGATGGTAAATCCAACAATAAAAGTGTTGTTTAGTCTACAGTAGGCAGATGGTAGTGCATTCTTTGTTTTGTTTAATGTACACAAATATCATTCCATCAAAACAATATTGTGTTTCACCAAGTGCAAACTGCAAAATTATGTATGCACATGCCATTCTTACTTGTTTTTTTTCCATGTTGACATTTGAAGTAACGCTTTTGAAAGCAAAATGAAAGTTCTAAATGTTGAATTGTATAATATATATAGTTAGAATACATTTTTCATCCAACTCCCAAATTGATCACATATATATATATATATATATATATATAATGCATGCTATATTATACACACACAAAACCAGTGCAGATAAAATAAACCTGAAGAATTAGACAGCTCTTTCTTCATCTTTAAGAACAATGTCTACAGACAGAATTTATATAATGCATTATGCCAGTATCACACTGACCATTTCAGGGATGGTCTGTCATCTTGATGGAGCATTATCACCACCAAACACCAGCACATTCTTGTCCCACTGGGAAATGACCACCATGAGATTGTGTCTGAACAGCTACAGAGTAAAAACCTTACATACTTATTTGGCATGATAAAGCACACATTGGAGACATACTGGTACCAGATAATATGTATCTAAGGACTAGTTTCTGTAAGTTAAAAGCATATAAGATCACTGGTTCCCTTAAGTAATGAAGTCTGGATCTACAAGACATGCCGAAACACAGTAACTGTAAACACACTATAGCCACTAGCCAGATCATCCAGACAAATGGTGCATAAATATACTCTCATATTCTTGCACAAATTTGTGGACATATATATAGTTCACACCAACATAAGTTAACAATGGTTTATTTATAACAAAGATTGGTTCCCCCAGAGTCAGAATAGTTTGTCTGGTTGGGCAATAATTTTAAGCCTGACTGTTGTACATTATATACTGCTTCATCTCGATATTGCTATCAAAAGTTATTATCATTGTTCACTGGAACAAATAAGCTCCATCGTGGCATGTCCTTGGTAGTGTTGAAAGCAACATTAAGACCAGGAAAGCCAATCAAAGCTGGATCTTGCAATAACAGACCATAGGATTTGCCCATATTGTGCTTTCACATGATTAATATCTTTCCAAAAGGAGAAATGTGTTGCTGATCACAACCATGTGCTTGTATTGTTCATCCAGCAAATACAATCAGAAACAGAATGTTTGAGAATGATCACAAACTAAGCAGCTTTTGATCAGCATGTCTTTAAGGTTAATATAAATTTCTCAGTGATTTATTGCAGCCAATTTGTTGTTACTGCATGCAGTAGCAGACAATAATTTATGAGATTATTTTCCCAACAAAACTGCTTCCTTTTCTAAGGGCAATAACTCATATTTCAAAGGTTACACACCACTATGACAATGATTTATTGAAGATTTCTTTTTCTGCAACATGTTGGCGTCTAACCAGCAATGACTTGTCAATATTTTGCTCATTGTCAATCTTATGCTAATATCAAAGTTAAATGATAGCTTAAAAGATTGATAAACAACAGTCTTAATGCCACTTGCTTGAGAAAAACATGTGAAAGATAATTTTGAGTCATTTATATGACAGCGCAGATATTCATTTTCCATATATTAGAATTAAAAGAAGCAATATTGCAGCAGAGAGCTGGTCAACATGGATGGCTGAGTCAACAACACCTTCATGAATATTTCAATTCTGCCCTGACAAGTTTGAATAACACATTAACCTGTTTATTCCTTCCTTCAAATGTTAAAGAAGTATTATGGCTTATTAAAACCATACAGATTTAATAAACCAATTACTGGTTGCATTTTATGGAAGTGACATATCTTTCAATGCACTAAAAGTGTATAATCTAAGTAAACAATGTTTGATCGTCCATTACATATTAGCATAACAAGTTGACTCACAGGAATAATTCTTACAGACATATTGACATGTACTTAGTCACAATATTCTTACACCAATTCAACTTTAAGGTTATCTGCTTTCAATGTTCAGCATCTCAGTGACAGGGAACTACTGACTGAAACTGGTCAGTGTGTGGATTTTGATGTACATGTAGTTACTATTTGGTCTTAATCAACCAAATAGTGAATTTGTATATTTGTATTATTAAAAGAGTTACTAAAGAGTAATATCTCACTCTAACATCATCCTTTGAGATCATTTAATTAATTGATTCTAACATTTGATTTGAAATAAAGAAGCACTTTGCCAAAAATATTTACCAGTGGAACATCTTATAAATAGTTTTATACACAACAAAACAATAAGACAGAGTATGATAGTTTATTAATTACACTAGGTTCAACTAAGTACATAAAAACATAATTTGGCTTCTCTGGGGCTATTCACTCAAAAAACAAAACATTAACAAAAATAACACTTATCTACAAAACTACTCTGGGGCGGTCCCACAGAGATTTAGGCAAGTAACTAGGTATAGGCGATCCCATAGCAAGAAAGTTGCTACCATGCAGACTAATCATATATTTGTTAAAACTATTTTCAAATGTCCCCAAAGCCTTGAGACTAACGTATACTGCCTACTACCTCAGTTGAAGGTTACAAAACGATCACATTTTTCTCTGAAATTTTGAGAAACATTTTTTAAATGAATGTTCATTTCTCAGTAGGATGTCAATATAATATATATTACAAACAATGATAAAAACAATTAATATAGACAATATGCACCTACAATCCAGCATATAATACCTACATTACAAATAACAAAGACTTCATGAAGTATAATAAACTAGGATATGTCACTTTATGTATATAATGAACTGTTACACTGAATAAGCCATCTTAAAACACTTGATACTTATACAATGATACATAACTATATAAAGGAAAATACCTTTTGTTCTCTCTATAGCAAACTACCTTTTAGTAAAACATTTCTTTGTTGTGCAGCTGAACAAAAACAATCTTCACAACAATAAAACATAGACAAGTTTTACAACAGCTTATATAATGGTGTTCTGTTGAGATAAAATCAAAGAATGCATTTGTGAGTGTCATTGTCACGCCATCCAAGACATAAAGAAATGTCTGGAAACCAGTAAAAACATGTGTTTACAATACGCTTAAATCTTAAATATAAGAGCAATAAACTGTAGACTTTGTCTGAGGTTCCAAGTCTATTGAATTTTTTTTCCATTTTTAGTTGAAGAATCTTTGAACACTTAAAGAGGAAACATTTACAATTGTTTGTTTGAATGGTAGAGGGGGAAAAGCACTACCTGTATTGTTGCAAACTCAGTGACCCTAATTTTGGTACACGACACTCTACCTTCTCAAGTTGTACTTTTGTGCCAAGGCGGAGGTTGCTGCGGGAAATAGTGTGGGAAAAATGGCTTGGACAAAGCGAAAACATACACAAAACTAAGACTTGATCCTGTGACCTTGATCTTGGCCCCACAACCCCAGTTTTGTTATGTGACAATCCGCCTTCCCAAGTTGTACCTTTGTGCCAAGTATGATGTTGCTGCATGAAATAGTGTTGAGGGAATGGCCGGGAAAAGGGAAAAAAATGAAATGGATGGTCAGGACGGATAGGTGCAAACTATAGTCCCCTCCGGTTCCCGGTGGGGGACTAATAATAGGAAAAATAGGGGATATGTCCGTAAATGGATTTCATTGTCATTTAGTATAGCATGTTCAATCTAGAACTAACAACATTTTGTATGCATATTTATTCAAAACATGCATTAATTCATTAATTGAGATGAAGAATCATATATTTGTAAAAAGAATTTAAGAAGTTTCAAAATTACTTATTATTGGATAGATATTCTGTGCATAAAATTCAGGCTGGAAATTAGTTCATGCTAAATTTAATCTCAGAAGTATCTAAAACACATTCCTTCTTCTTGTAATAAAAAAAATAAAAAATGTTAAGCTTATAGAATTTTCTTGAAATAAATTCAACAACATACTTAATATACCTAATTCCTCCTAATCTTCACAAGAAATGCAAAAATCTATGAGAAAACAAGTTAAGTCCACATGATCTTATGACTGCTTCAGAGTTAAGTCCTCAGCCATCATAGGCATCACAACCATGGAGCTTGGAAATGTTGGTCATAGTTCTGAATGGTGACAAAGTAAAGAAGATCTACATCAAATTTCAATAAAATCTGACCACTGGACAAGATACTGTATCCAAAAGGTCACACAGCCAATTAGAAGCCATTGCTGTTATACTGCATGGAGTGAGGCAACATCAATGAGACACAAATCTAAAAGGGGACCATTAGGAGAAGCATCAACAGCAAGTTTTGTTAAATTGCCCTAAGAGTTTTTGGGAAGGATCAAAAATATGAAAGTTAATAACTAACAGACTGGTATAAGAAAAGTCTACCGGTATACACTTCTATGTTGTCCCTGTGGACTAAAAAACTATTAATATTATAAGGTTTAAAATGATTTTTGATTGCTTTTGAGTAATAATTTTCTATTCCAAAAGACATTGAACATCTCTTCAGCATTTGACAAGCAACTTTAATTACTGAACAAATAAGTCATCTGTAATCTAAATATCCGATTGAAAATTCTGTGTGATTGAAACCTTGCATTAGAGCACAAATTACATGGAAAGAAACACTAGGATACAAAAAGCATGGATTATCATGTCACATTAAATTGATGTATAGCTTCTGTATTTCACTAATTACAGTGTAAATATATCAACAAAATTACATTACATCAAGCACATCTATCATCCACATATTGATTGTAAAATTCAACATTCCTGACATGGGTAACTGCTGCATTTCACGACACCATTTAAGTCAAAAGCCTACCATGTTTCTTACTTGATGTAACAAGGAATTTTGTCATTGACTATAGATTTGTAATCTTTAGTTTCAGAGTAAGGGTGGAATATTACAATCCTAGGATATTTCCTTAAAGCATGCTGAGATCATATAGCCCTAATAACTGCTACATAAATTAAAAACTTGTTTTGAAAGCTGAGTTTGTGTTTTGAAATATATTACAAAATGTTGGCGGCAGAGCATTATTAGCAAACTTAAAATTTTACTTGATTTTCTAACAAATCAACATGAAGAATAAAGAAAACTCTGATATTACACAGCACTATAAATGTATCTTGCTACTTGTGTACACTGATCAATAAATGATCTCAATGACAGCCTTAAACTTTCCTTGTCCATACTTTTTGAGTATTAATTCTGGTTTTTTTCCCAGGTTTTTATATTAATCAGTGGAAACTTTGAGTGCTGTACAATCTGAACAGTTCATTCATACAGAAAGTTTCATGCATTAGTGTCTAGATTGTATTTTACTCAATCAATCGCTGACCACATTGATTGCATTTTACTCAATCATACCCTGACCGCACCAACGTCCAATAACCTTGCATTCATCTAGCGCCGGATTCTTCAGACTTCCAGAGTTAATTCTGTGGTCGGCTTAAATACAAATAGATGATACAGACCGTGGACAGACACACAAAAATGACAAAATGGTAAACAGACCGATAAGACACGACCTAAGTAATAATGATCAACATTGCTTTAATACGGCCATCAAAGACTTAATCATTAAGCTTGGTTACAGACTCCTTTACATCTGTATACTGACATAAATACTACAAATATCTAGGATGAAAACACAAAGAACGTTTAATTAAGTGTACGATGGGAGTAATTGTATATCACATAGAGCTTGTATGATTAATTTGATGATTCTGTATTTTTAATATTCAACACATTTACACTGGTAACAAGTATTTTAAAGAAGACCTATAATTCCAATGCCACAAATATAAGCATATATAAAATACAAAATTAAGTTAAGAAAACCTTGTTGACTCTTAGTGCAAAGGTAAAAAGTCAAGAAAAATTAGAGAGTTTCTCAGTAGAAATATTGTCCATAAGCCTCAAAGATGCAAAAAAAAAAAGAAGAGATATACTGCAATCAAAAAGCTCTGGTCCTTTAATTATTTCATCAAAGAAATTTCATCAAAGAAACGATCTTTGAATCTTAACATATTTTCCTTATTTTTGCCACCTATAAATTATAATAGTAATTCATTTTCCAGTGAACACATTGGAATTTCACTCCCAAATAGACTGCTTCCTACAAAGTTTGGTAGAAATTTGCTATGTATTTTTGTAGAAAGTATAAATGAAAACCATTCAGGCTAATACATACAGGTAATGAAGACAGAATGAAGTTAGCAGTCATAATTGAGCCAACTGTCAAATTACCGGAAAGGTTATTGACTATAAGCTTAAAATGCTCTCTCCTACATACAGTCATGTACATATGATGATTCACAAATATGCAAAACTCTAAGTTGTAACAAATTTCAAGGGCAATCAACCATTATTCACTGAAAAATCACAATTTTTGTATGAAAACAATAAGTTTCATGTAAATTGAATTGAATATGACAGGAATAGATCTTGTGATTCCCATGCACCAGTGAAGAACACAGCATCGTAACATCATCGCTGACATTACCTCTTCAGAAAATGAAATAGGAAATTGGAAAATGAGTTCTATCATTTCAATTATCTCATAACTTCAATCATGCAATTACACATAGTTGAACTCTTTTCTTCTTCAATCTATGCACATCTTATTCGGTATTGAACATGCTAAAAGAATTAAGCGTGGTGTCATAAATTGATAAAATTCAAATTTGACAAGGAAAAATTGATTAGTTTTGGCACACAAAATACTTTTCAGTAATGAATTGCTAAGAATCGCCTTCAGGAATACTGCCATGCATATAAATATAATTTACTTCTGTTATTTCTTAAGTTTGTATCAAATTCATATTATAAAGTCTATAAATGTTTACTTGAATTCAACGGTATCTGGAAAACTCTTTAAAAGCCCCAACAAAATGAGAATGCCACTTCTCTCTTGATGAACATTAAATATACTTAATTAAAAGTGGGTAACATGACTTTCCTTTCTCAGTGAAAACACAATTGAAGCATATATTCCATTATCTGGAAATTAAGACAAAGCTAAGCAGAAACAAGGAGATTTAGCTCATAAACCTGTATTTCAAGGAAAGCATAAAACACTAGAGAAATCAGTAAAATGGGAATGAAGAAAGGCAGCAGTTGTCAAATGTGAATTAAGCCAGTTTTAAGAGGTTTTCTGTAGCTCTGCTGTGATACCTTTGAAATTTATTTTATTGGTGCTTTGTTTTTTATAGGTTGTTTAATTTAAACCAATAAAGACTTCTTAATGCTTTTGCACTTTACAATCACACATTCAGTTTTTCCTCCTGTCAAAACAATCTAAGGCTTATATATAACAGAAGGATTTCTGACAATGATACAAAGAAAAGTACAAGTTTACTCTCTTTATGTGGCGCAAGTTAATATGGTACCAATAAACATCTACCTTTTGTACATTGTCTACCTTTACTGCAATACTGGCTGGTCTACTCAGAGTAAGAGCTACTTGTCTGTGTTAAGGTTCTATATGTGTGTGTCTGCAGTCATGTTACTTAAGAGTGGTAGACCTCGGAAAATGTTATATTTCAGGTCTATGATGATAAAGTATAGGCACTGTAGTTGCGTTGAAGGCACAGTTACAGCAAAAATACAAGTTCTATGTGGTCAATACTATAAATCAAACTTATTATATCTCACATAAATGAACTACCGTATTTTCCTGATTATTAGCCGCTACTTTTTTCCCTAGCTGTCAGGACTGCGGCCTATATAAGGTGCGGCCTATATAAGGTGCGGCCTATATGTGTATTAAAATTAAAAATTTAGTCAAAAAAAATTGTTTCAATATTGTGTTTTTCTATTACAAAAGTCGGTATCTTTAACGTTGTTTTTATCTAAAGAATTAGATAGTTCTTGATGTTATATGTGGTTATTATTTTATGTATGAATGTACACTGTATTTTTCTGTTAAAGCTTTAAATGTTGAATTAAGGTGATCATAAATCTTGGCCATTTTTTAAATTTGCGGCTTATGAACTGCTGCGGCTTATATAAAGGTGTGGTTTATATGTAGCAAACAACCAAAAATCTCCAAAAAGTAGCCCTGTTGCTTATATACAGATGCGACTTTTAATCAGGAAAATACAGTATACATGCTGTTTCTTAATAGCTGGATTTTATTTACTGGTGCAAAAGATTTCTCATTTTCATTGTGTTTTGTATTTATTTAGTTCTATTTATATTCTGTACATGAGAATATATATACTATCTGATGACATAAAGATTCATTAGCATGCAATGTCAGTTTTTAAAAAGTTCAACATTATTTGATACTTCTGTGTTGTTTTTAATTCCTCCCAATTTCCGTTAATTACTCTTGCCTTTTTCCTTTTTAAATCTGATAAATTTAATTACACACAGTCCAAGACAAACAATAACAATTGTTTCATCATATTGATTCTGGTTTTGATAATCATAGCTAGACTTCTCAACTTTCAAGGATATACTACTGAAATATATATTTGTGTTTTATTGGGGTTTAATGTCCCTTTAACACATGTCATATCCAGAGGATGTCTGCTTGAGACAGAGTGCAATGATGACCACTTTATTGTGCTGTCTCACTGAAATATCAAGCTGCAGACACATTGACATGATACTTCACTCGGTCACATTATCCTTATACACTGAGCCAACCAGTCCTTATCCTACCCAGAAATGCTAAGTGGTTAATTAGCAGGGAACAAGAAGATTGCCTAATGTTTATGTCTTAGTAGGTGTGTGAAGCTGGGAATTGAACCCACAACCTTCCCCCACACACAAAGTAAACACTCAACAACTGCTGCAGTCTAATGAAATCTGTGATATAGAAACTTAATACACACTATAAATATAGATGTATGTATATATTGATTGTACTGTACTTTTGCCCTTTGCACTTTTGTCCGAGACATAAACTATGCTAGGTCTCTCTCCCAAGCAATGTATACTTCATAAACAAACCATAAAACAGACTCATACTTGTCCCGAAACAGTTCAGACTCCACATTTTACGATCTCCCAGGAGATGTCCATCAGCAGTGTTGGTCACTTTCTGTAAATTAACTGATAGTCTCTCACGGCCATAAGACAACAAGAAGTGATAATATCATGAATTAACCAGCAGAGTCCTGAGGACATATCATATTGTCTTATAGAATAATGCTATCTCAGTTGATAATGTGCACAAACTGAGTCTATAATGGAAATATAATTTAAGCCATTTGAATAATTACTGTTGCCATAAATAGGGTCATTGAAGAAGACACATACACATATTGATGAATGTCAAAGATTAATTCACATAACTACCGCTGCAAGTTTTATCTGATAAAAAACACTTTTCATCTTAACAATATCTGATCATTTCTTATCAATTAATTCAATTGGCTTGTGCCACTGCAATCTGTCTTTGGCAGCACACAATTATAGAATACTTTGAATGACTATGGTCTGCACTTTAACAACACATAACATTATACTGACAATATCTGTGATTCAACTTGAAGAGACCATGACGTCTATACCTCAATTTACACTTGACATTTCAAAAGGTCAAAAGGAACTATTCATGTCAAAAAATAAATATCAGGTTGTTATAATGCTTGTTAAAATATGGTTTTGCTTCTAGCTATTTATAGAGGTTCATGATATTTCATTTTTTAATAGCTTTACTATTTTTTGCATATAAGACTTATCAGTGTGACTTGACATTTTGTCTTTTCATTAAATATAACACTGTAAATCTGTGTATTGCTAGCTCTAAGTCAAAATAAGCCCCTTTAATCTCCTCCAAGCCTATAAATGTTTTTAATATTCAACTTTATCTTGAATCTTTATCCACCCCCAGCATAAATAGGATGTTATATATTTATCGAGATGAAGTGCACACAGTATACATCTATATAATAACAGAAGCAGCATTTTATACGGTCAATTAACCAAGCCCTACAATGATAAAATCAATCAACTATTACAACATTTTTGTAATGTTATGTAACAATGCAAAGAAATATTTCCACATTACCATAAATCACTGATGTTATAAATACTAGCTCTGCCTATCAGTTATAATGTTCTGTTACAGAACAAGAATTCAAGATCAACATGCAGAGATTTCTGTTTATAAGAAACCGATCACACTTAACTTATTCTTAACTGAATGTAAAGATTATTCAAAATATATTTAAATGGAAATTATACTCAATTCATGAAGTTGCAATTCGACATACTCTGAAGAAGATGCTAACATGCACTAGTTTGATCAGATGATGTGTAAAATATAATTGTTGCTATGTTTATAATCATTTTACGTACCAGCACCTGAACTGATGCAATAATGTCTTTTTCTTTTTCAGTGCGCTACAATAAATGGATCCCGTTGCCACGCACAGTATTTGAGGCAGAGAAGTTAGGTTACTTAAGAAACAATGACATATGTAAAAGTAAGTATAAAGTAAAACACAAATATTGTATTTTGTATTTGATAAAATTCAATCCATTTTGACATTTTAATGCTTGGTTTGCTACGTCACCTAACAACTGTCCTCTTAAATATCACTGAATCAAAAATATTGGGCACAAGTACCTTACTCAACAAACTGCATAGGTTTCCATTGCTTGTGTTGTTGGCCATTACAAAGTGTATTTTTCTAGAACATATATATGTAATCTTTAATATATATATTAAAACAGTACACATTGACCAAATCATTTAGAAATAAGAACTAACAAATATTTTGTCTTCAAGAGAAAGTAATTAACAGTTAATATTATTTTTCCTACACTTTATTTTTGTATTGTTGAATTTTTTTCTTTGTCTTTAATACACATTGCTTATTTGATTGTTATTTGCAAGGTGAAATCTGGGTAATCAAAGAGCTTGCATCTTTTCAAATAAGCAATCTCTGAATAAACAACACCCAACTCCTTGAATTAACTTTTGTGATGTATTGGCCTATAACCACTATAAATAAACCAAGAGAGATCCAGGAAGCCAGAAAAAAGTCAATAAACCTTGATGGCTAGTGTGATACCCATCTTGGTCATGAATGCTCTTTTGGCCCTAAAAATCGGGCAGGTGACAGCTGACACTGGCACCAAGTTGATAAATTACTATGATTGGATGTTGTTCTTCAACAATGTAAGAATCTTCTATACTATTTAGGAGTATGTCGGCTGATTCTTTATGCAAATATTTGTCTCCTTGGCACATTTTGCTCACAAGTCCTAAATAAGCCAATTTCCTTCTTGCAACAGTGTTAGAATGGCAAGTAGAATTACAAAGAAAGTCAGCAATTGTAACAACTGGGATTTTGGTTTCAAACTTTCTATTTAATCTACAATGCCCCAACTTATGTGATTTTTGGCCTTAAACTCTCCTTAAATATCATATTGGTGATACATATGTCTCTCATATTTTATCTATGGATCGAGAGTGCAGTCTTCAAAATCTATATGTACGTATTCATTGAGATATCAATATCATGCTTATATAAATCTACAATATATTTACACTTATTGGTATTAGAGAAATGAATTAGAGCCGCATCGATAAGATGTATTTATTGAATACCAGCATTAGCAGACAAGTTCATAATAAAGATAGTTGCTATATACATTGCTTACAGCCAACTAATTGTAGAGACACCACATGACATGCAACACATCACATCCGCAGTTGACTTTTGCTTGCCATCATCTGAAAGCAATATTCTTCCTTTTATCAAGTTTGATTCGATTTCCCGTACAGAAATGTTCATGGTGGCTTTTAGAACCGCAGTATTTCATTGTCTGCTGTGCAGAAGGAGTCTGGAAGCTGCTTCATGTTTGTGATCGTTAGTTGAATGCTGTGATGTGAAATTGATTATCAGTGCTATAAGAACGCTCAATATTAACTCCTATGAGGGTATTACATGCAAAAGACACTGGCAAACATAATGTATCTATAGGCAAAATAATGCTAAAACATTTTTAAATATGACAAACCAATTTCAATTTAATACCTTTCCTCTTGCAGTTTGTTTTGGAAGATATTTTGTCATGCACAATCTTGATTTTCAAATTAACAATTTATAAACAAAAAAGTAAATTTTTACAATGGCCTAATTCAGTTTTGGCATAGGTCTTACTCCACTGTTCGTTACAGTTATAAATAGAATTTATGCATCAAAGAAAAGAATAAAAAGGATAATTAATTCATATGGACAGATTCACACATTAATTTGTGGTAAACTGGTTGCCCACCATATGGTAAACTGACAAAGCCTTGTCAACACACACATGTCTGGCCTGTACTATGGTGTTGGCTCAGCAGATATGCATGCGGCGCATCAAAAACTAGATGCCTTGCCTTGATCCAGGACAGACTTCTAACATATGCTGCATTTTACAGGTCATCAGATGTGGTCTTTGATTATCTCATAATTCATGATTCAATTATCAAATATTGGCAGTTAACTTCTACTAATATTTGTTCATGAGTTACAAAGAATTCTATTGAAATCTATCACCCCTTTACGTGAAAACACCAATATTTTATGCATCAATTATAATTAAAGATTGTTGTTTGAATCAAGTATGAAGGAACATGCAGACAAGGATTTTGACACTCCCCTTAACTGATTTTAGACATTATGAATTCTTTATATGATGCCAAAAAATTGTTTCTTTAATAAGTAAAATATTATATTCACTATATAGTAGATCTTTAATATCATAATCATCTGGTTGTACACATTACAAAAGTGCTTTGTATGCAGGGCCATGTTGATATTATCTGTTTATGAAGATATAGCAATAATTCCGTCAACTTTGACATGTGGTTGATAAATGAAGTAAATGAAGGTAACCCTTGACCATAGAAGTATGTATCTGCAATGATTTTTTTTAAGGGAAAAGAGCATCAATAAGTAACAACAAAGATAGAAGACAACAATTAATTTTGCATATTGCAAGGTAAAATACATCACTTTAAACAAATAGAATGAATTTACACTTCTCTAACATCAGGGAAACTTCTAACATTACCTTCATCCTTGACTATCACAACTTATAAATCATTTATACAGAATGTACAATATTATATGTGAATGAATCATTCTGCACATTTCGACTTCAATTAATAATCACACCTTTATTAGAACAATTTCTAATCATGCTAATATCAAACCAGCCCAATAACTGTAGCTCTAATACAATGAGAAAACGGAATCAATGGTCTAGCTCCTATTTATAAAAAATACACATGCACAATGGTAACAGATTATTGACAGGTAATACTAGGTGATATGTAGGATTATGGCAGGAGAGGGATGCTGCTTCATTAAGCACAGACAGTCACATATCACCTTACTGTGTCTGTAAACAAAACACCAGCACAGCAAGGTGAAATGTGTGCAGAATATAGTCAACGTAGCTTCATATCACCATAATGATTTCCCTTTCATTGGAAATAAGTAGAGTCATTGACAGCGGTGTGAGGAAAGGAAAACTGCATTCTTTTATGACCAGGTTGCACATAGGCAATGAATCAACATGCTGCAAATTGTATTGAATGATTTAGATAATTACTCAGGGATTACAGGCCGATTAAGATAATGTACCTCTGTTCAGATGACATGTGAGTGATGCTATTACTCATGTTCATAAAGAAGCTACTTCAAACATAAACAAATCAGTAGGAAGGTTGACCTTGTTTCAGGTGTTACATTTACACCTGACAAGGGAAGATTGGAGCTAATTGTAACCAGCTGAGCAATACACTAAAGACTGGATTGAATCAAAGGCAGAATTAAAGTATAATTCCATAGAAACTGAAAAACTTTTTTTAAAACACTGATCACATGCTACATTTAATTGTTTGTTGGCCTAATGCTTCAACATACTCAGGCTTGGTTTTTTTTCTTGAATGCACTGTTCGTTATGTGTTTCGCTTTCTATGTGAATCATTGGTCTTTCTTGTCATTATAATACCCGTCAGCTGCTGAGTTATGCTCTTTATTATACTACAAAGGAGTAATTTAGTCAGAAAAAGCTGAGACAAAAATTCTGTACAGGAGTACATATATTCATAGTATAAATATTGCAGAGTTCAAAAGCACTGATTTCCAATACTTTAAAATCAATCCTAAAATCCTGGTTACACGTATAGCACACAGAAATACTGTACCAAATTAAAATTTTATTGTATCTCAGTACTTTTAAATGAAATCTTAAAAAGGTACAAACACATTTGAAATTGACTTTAAATATCATTTAAACATAAAGGTTAGTGAGAAATTAACTATAAATAACTCTCCAATGATTATCATGCAGAAGGCTGCTGGTTCACCTTGCCCTGACTCCCTATTTAAATTGGACAGTCCAGAGGAAATGACCAGTCCATGATAGATGGACATTGGTCCCTGGTGTATCTCGTGTCATTAGCATGCTAATAGCTAAAATGTTTCTCTATCTGTAAAATGTCACCATAATGGACAGGAATTATCATTTTTTTTCTGTATCAACTTTAAAGATAAAGGAAATGTGCAGCCATTAGAGATGGAAATTATCTTTTTGCATGACTGCATATCATGAAACATAAAGATAAGAAATGGGCAAAATGCAAATAATTGATGGAAAGAACCTTTTTAAAAGTATATCACTCAAGAAGTAGGATATTCATGTTGTTATCCATACACTGAATAACTCCTAATCTAAGATGCAAAACATATATCATGTGTAGTCCAAAATCATTTCTTTTCTGTCTGTCTATGTATTACATGAAGATTTACCATACAGTAAAACGCAGATGTGATCTAATCTAAATGCCAGAGCCAAAACATGATAATCAGGACATCTTATTAACCAATATCTTGTAAAATGCATCTGTTTTCAATGATCATATTATTATCTGATACCAGGTATTTGTAAAAATATCAAGTAATACATAAATCTTACTCTAGATGCCAGTTTCTTTAATATGCAGAGATATTAGGGAAAGCAAGTCTTTTTTTGGCTATATGTACATAATTACCAAAAGCAAAGCGCAGAAAGCTGGTCAATTTTGGGGTTAAACGATATGTCAAGGCTCAGTCAGGTTGAGCAAATAGAAGTATATAAAGCAGATAATTATAAATAAAATGAAACTAAATAACAAATAATTCATCATGTACATTGTACAAGCTTATTACGTAAACAAAAAGCCATTACTGTTCACTGAACATGAATTTTACTCCTTTAATCAGAATAAATACTTATGATTTTAATGATGGCCCTTCAGTGTTTTAAATTTCATACCAAGAATGATGGAGCACTGCCAAAGAGGCAACTTTACAACAGTGCCATCTGTGATGCCTGTGAGATCAAATGTTTGATCATCATGAGATTTTTTCAATAAAGCCTTCAGATTTAAAATAACAAGTCCCATGCACAGATTTTGGTGATTATAGAAGATTACGCCTCTGAGTAAATATTATACAGACTTGCATTCATAACAATCCAACTTAAAGACCTTAAACTCCACCAGGCTTTTAGAAGATTCTGTGAACTGATTCATAAATCTTCATTAGAGTTAAAATACATGATGGTTAATGGAAAACTGATTATACAATTATAAACTGTGCTACTATGTGTACTGTTAATATGATAAAAAGGTATCAGTTCTTTAATTTACATCCATATTACACTGAAGTGAAGCATTCAGTGATTTGATGATTTGCTTTACGATACAGATAAGGAAATATAAAAGTGTAAAATTCTTTAAGAATTTTTTATTAAAACTTGTACCGCTATATAAAACCTGGTATATAATATTAAGATTCATTAGTTAGCTTTGCATATATGCATGTATGCAGCACCATTTACCTTAATTTGAACAGTCAATTTAACCCCCTCTCTACCTGTTCAATCAATATAATGTTATAGAAGACTTTGATGAGATATAAGAGAAACCTCTGCTGACAGAAAGGAGAATTTCATATAGGGAGAAGTTACTGAAAAGGTTGTTCAGAAACAGGTGCAGGATTACATTCTATCAGTTATCAACATCCCATGGTTTGACACAACCAGAAGTGAACCTAAACTCACCTGTATGCATGAGTATAACAATGGAACAAAAAGTAATTTTCCAATTTTCAAAACAAATTAAAACTTTTTTTATTATCGATATGTCATTAAAGACTTAAATGCATGATCAGAAATAACAGAAAATTCTGCTGACAGAATGCTCAAAAGATGTATGTATAGTCTTGATTAACCATATGATGGGAAGGTTCAAACAAACGGATCAAAACATAAGTAGATTATTGCATGACAAGTTTCATATGTATCATTCAACATCATTTTCTGTTGGGATGTGACAACAAAATTACATTAAGGTTCAGAGTAAAATTCAATGCTCAGGTGTCATTAGTCTCAGATTTACGCAAAGATTACTGAGAAAATTTGCATATCTTATCAATAAATCCTCTGACGGACCAGCAAGAACGCTCCATAATATTCGACAAACATGCAAACTGTAATATGGACTACAATTTCCATGAATATTCAACAATTTAGTACTAAAGTGTCTCAAAAGTTCAAAGTTCAATATATCAGGCATGTAGTGCATCATGCCCAATTAAGGATAAAATAATTGATTAAAGCAAGATAATGAGGAAGAAGATACACTGCTGAGACTCTCCTGGCCTATTGTAGTATTTAGAGAGAAGAGCACATGTCACACTTCACTTTATACCCAGCTATTTACTGCTGACTGAGTGAGGGATGACATCATCTGGAGCAATGAGTACCAGGGCTCTGTGTAATTTGTCTATAGATGGAGAAAACATTCAAATTGCAAAGTTATTATTACCATGCATATTCCATAACCATTTCCCACAGGAGGGATTTAAAAGAAAGCACATAAGTTAATTAGTCGTCTAAGAATGAGCTAGGGAGTCTTTCAATACACCATGAGTTAACCTTATCCAAAATGCATCCTTGCTTCTTCCCAAGTCAATTTACATGTGGATTACTTGTACTTGTTGAAGGACTTCATGTCTGCAGGTGCTTCACTGACATTAAAGAACTGTCAAGATGCTACTTCAAGAATTATTACATACTAATTCCATATTTACATACTGACATGCCAATCTTTAACACCAATTGATACAGAAATGTGTGTCACATTAAATTTTAATACAGGTATTTGATATTAATAAGAGTATTCCTTTCTTGAAGTTTAAAGATAATAATATATTTTGATTTCATACATCTTCTCAATGATTTTATATAAAATAATATAGAATAAATTAAGAAACAGAAAAGAGTAATTACTGAATCAAGCGAGTTAATATGACAAAAATATATGCCAAATTATAACACTCAATTACATGTAGAAGACAAACACAAACTGCAAAAAAAGTTTCAACTCCAACCAAAACTAATTTTTCACTTATATTATAGGGGCCCACCAACAATAAAAAATATACACAACAGTGCAACAAGCTATCTTAGGCGGTAAGCTTTGAGTAGGGTGATCCTGGGACAACTGTATCCTGCAATTTTTTTTTTAATTTTCGCCCCATTTTTCACATATCTACAGGCAACAGTATCCAAACAACCACAAAATAATCATGATATTAAGGACATATTAATCTAATCACTTTTTTTAAACAATCCTGATTAACTTGGTGCACAGACAGATATTTTATCGTGGTGGCCATAGATTTAATTTACAACATTACAAGACAAACTTAATGATTTGGATGGTGCATATTGACTAGAAACAGAACATACAGATATTTTATTGTTGTGGCCTTAGATCTAATTTACAAGATTACAAGACAAACTTAATGATTTGGATGGTGCAGATTAACTGGAGAATCCATTAACACATGACAGAAACACAATGACAGGACAATACAGACATGACTCACCAAGTGTGCATCACCAGGTAATACTATTGATTTGTACATATCTAAGAATTCAGTCTAATTACAGGTGCCACATACATTACAGACACATTACAAGCAGATACAATCAATTTATTACTCCACTTAGAAATATGTCATCTTAATCTCATTACAAGATGCATGTCATCCTAATATTAACACTTTAGTTGGCAGCCTTCATATACAAAGCAAATAATGATTTTAAGTAATGAATGCTGCCATTGGAACATGTCCATCTATGGATACCAAGATGTGTTCCCTCTTAGATTTTATTTTGAATAGATGAATCAACTTTGTATAACTGTACTTGAAAACACTTCTAATTCACCAGAGGTATACAGGTATGTATTAGTATCATGATCAAGAGGATAAACAAAACAGACTTGCAGGGACCTTTATAATCATCATTTAGTAACACAACAGTTTGTTTGTTTGTTGCATTAGGGTTTAACGTCCCTCATGTCTAGGTCATATCGACATGGTAGTCACACAACAGGGATTTAGAAGAATGTACTGCACATTATGGTGATTTTTGCTTTTTGATGTACTAACATCAAATGATGACTTATTATCTATTCTTTATACATGTATGTTCATGAAACTTTAAATGTACATGTTCCTTGCATCATCCCCTTTCAAAACTGTGTTTGACTTTGCCATATTCCATCCAATATGGTCACCACAGCCGCTGAATAGCTGAGACCTTTTTAACTTCTGGTCAAGAACTACTGATTAGATCTTCAAGAAACTTGTGCTGTTGAATTGTTCGTCCCTTAGTTCCCTTTCATATGCAGGTCAGGTACTGTAGATATTCCTTGCATGTTCTATCACCTTTCTGAATTGTGCCTGATGTTGCAAAATTCCATCCAATATGGCCACCACAGTCAAAGTGCCTGGTTGTTGAAGACACATTAGACAACATACCAAGTTTATTGACATGCTGTGATGTAACAAACATATGCAAGAACTCATTGACATTGAACATGGGGCACACAGATGACATATGTTCCAGACAGATGTTACATGTAATATACTAATCACTGTTTTATAGTGTGATAAAAAGCATATGCAACCAAATAAATTACATGTCACCTGTTCTTAATATTGATCTAATACCTTTTATTGAACATGCATGTAATTAAAACAAAAATCAACTTAACATAATCTTCTTTATATTCATATAACAAGAGGCCCATGGGGCCTTAACGTCCATCTGGATTGGCATTTGAATTTTTTTTATCCTAGGGCCACTCCTTGAA
>JAUMGZ010175273.1:0-41748 GCA_032359645.1 Pododesmus macrochisma | reverse complement strand
CCTCCATCAGTAAAACTGGCACGTCCGTAAATGACCTTAGCTGTTGATTGGACAATAAGCCCTTAATACAAACAAACTTCTTCCTATTGCTTTTTCGTTGTTATTTTTTACTTTATATAACAAGGAGAGGGATACATAAGTTGGTAAAACTTGTTCCCAATCCTTTTATCTTTTTAATAATGTATTATTATACTTAGATTGTTAAAATGGCAATAAAATATGTTTAAACTAAACCTGTGCCCTATTATACTTAACTTTTTCTAAATTCTGGTTCCTGTTGCTGTTGCTGTTTACGTCCTATCCCTAATGCTTACATTCCAGTATTTTGTTGTGCTCCTCCTTTTCCTGTTCTATTACAATCCCATTTAATCTGGTGCCTGTTGTTGTTTTCCTTCCTGTGTTGTCACAATCCGTTATCTATTGCTGTTTCTGTTCTTGTTTCATCATTTGATTTTTCTTCTGTTGCAATATGACACAGAGTGTGTTGTTGACAGGATGTTAAACCCATGTAAACAAACCAACTTTAATAAATCTAATTTATTATAATTCTCCATTAATTTTATGGGATCAGTCACACACACTCTCAAGTATTGGAGTGATACAAATTGCATATAAGCACTGAGAATTATAGTAAATACTGTGTCAAGTAAATCTTCATTTCAATAATCAATAAAGTAAGACAGTCGTAGTGTATTAGACACGAGTATTCCTTTATTTCAGAATAATCAGAACTGTAGACAATTAGTTCAGGTAACACCACAAAAATATACAATCATAATCGGTAAATGTAAAATGAAGAACTTACTCTTAGATCGGTATATATTGCACGAGAAATGAGAAGAAACACAATAAATACATCTGATTGTTTGAAATGAGTAGAAAAATAAATTGACAATACCTCCATATATAGCTATCTTAACACCACCAATGAAACCCTGACCACCCTCCCTCCACACAATGATTAAGTCCCAAAATGAAGAATGGAACCATTCATTGTGATTTTGTAGGGCGTAAGACGTTCTGAATATTCAAATCACATAAAACAAATATATTACGGTACAACTTTCCGTAAAGACAACACAAATTAACGTTCAATAGCACTAAGTAATCATGTTAAGTCTAGCATGTCACAGACATATTCACACTCGCATATATACTGGTACGCAGGACACAAATTAAAGAAGTGTGAATACAAGTATATTCAACAATGACCACAATTACAATAAATGTGAATACATGTAAGTAAAATATCACAATAGCCTCCTATTCATCTGACTTGAACTAAATAATTAAAAGTTTTAGCGACAACATTCTTCATAATCAATAGTTGTCCATATTTGTTGATATACACAGTACAGTATTAAGTTTATTTCCTTCGTTATGGGTTTTGTTTCAAATAGGGTTCAATGTCACATAAAAGGCAGTTTTAGTTCATATAGTAACAAGAATAATCTCGAGACATTATTATTGGGAGACAAAGAGATGACTTAAATCTCTGTCATATGTGAGGGTCATTTTAGACACAGTTGGGACAATTAAAATTGATTAAAACCATTTTGTATGACATTATATCACACAAATACTGTAAAGACCAGTGTGAAAGGTTGACAATATAAAGACATGTATTTATATAAGCTATGAGTATTTTACACTTTCAAGGGAGACAACTTGTAATTGTGTAGAGAACTCAGTGAGATACTATGAAACACTGACAGCATAAAACATTGAAAAAGACAAAACAAAATTGAACAAGACACGACACTGAAAGTACATCTTATAGATCAATGGTGATTGTATTCATTTTAATGTTATTCTAACGTGAAGTTAGTTTTTGTATTAGAATTGATAGTCGTTGATACTTAATAACCTAAGTGTTAGCTTAACAAATACCTTGCACAGAATTGACTTTAAATCAAATTACCATACTACCTGGACATCACAAAGCATTTATTGCATACATATATCTAATTTGTTTATCATTTATTCTACACGACAGTAGATCCATACACAAACATTTAATCTATATATATATATGTATGTATCAATTATTCCATACATTTAATCCACATATCACATATTCCACACATACACTTAATCCACAAATCACTTATTCTATGCCTATCTTTTATTCACAAATAAATTATTCCACACGTAATGATTGATTCTATACATATAATCAACTACCTGGTAAGTGGAGCTACAAATTCACTTTTGTTTATATATATATAATGAGTTACTTCATATAAACATGACATACTTGATTGACCTTATACATATATCACTGATAAGACTTCTCATGTGTCATTAGATAATTCTAATTATGACAATATCAGAAATGTTAACTCCATGTTTTAGAATCTACAAAGAAACATTACAAATTTGAAAATCCATCCAATGCTTGTACCAAATCTAACTTTAAAACCAAGTCTATATATAACTCTTGCACAAAAAGACCAAACAAAAAAATATTTTCTTTTAAACAATTTTTTTCACAATACCCTCAAAAGAGTCCATTTTTACAATTCGTTTAAGAAATTTGAAATAAAAAATAAAGAAAATCCATTCAAACATATGGTTTAAAATAAGACTTAAGATATAAAGAATATCCCTCTTCATAACAGACTGAAGGTTCTGGGTAACATGTATATTAACAATAACAGTGAGATCATATGACACAAAGCATAAGTAGAACGTATAACAACTGTGAAATATTCATCCTCTTGGCGAAGGGCTTATATAATGACATAACTCTGTTAAAAATTGTGTAAATCCAAAATACAGATGTAGGAAACAAGTGACCTCACTAAATGGTGGTAAGAGGTCTCTTTAGGTGTCAGAAATAAACCTTCATTTGCATTGGTCTACTTTCGTCAAGATTGCAGTCGTAATATTTCCAAAAAATATAAACATTTTCATGACATACTGACAGAATACAAAACTAGAAGCTTGCATACAAGTCTCTAAGCTCTTATCTATTGTTTGACACTTGAATTCTTCTTGAGAAACCATGTTCACTGCATCAATATAAACATAAATATTTAATATGATTGTTTCAAGTTAAAACTAGAAATTAAGATACTGGTATATATGTTTCATTCAGAGGTCAAAAAAAATAAATTGTACAGAAGCCAAGTTTACATACAGATATGTGTTTATAGACTAGTTTTGCCATTTGAATAATAATATTCGACTGATAATACTGTGTAAAATAATAAAACATTTGTGAAAAACATGAATATTGAAGAAAAAAAAACCTGTAACATGAGTGTAGAAATGATATAATGAGCAGTAAACCGTATTTAATTACATGTTAATTCTATAATGCTTACTAGACATACAGACATGTCCTCGCCGATAATCACCATGACAACATACGTACACACATACAATTGGTCCAAATTAGTAAATAAACTGTCAAATATACTTATCTTTTAGAAAAACAACATCTAATGTGTCAACAACAATTAATATAAGCTACTCTTCATATTACCCTGTAATGAGATCAGACCTCTATTATGAGGAAAAGACAACTCCACTAGACCTTTTATAAAGGAAAGATAACTCTGTATAACTTCTAATGAAGAAATGACAACTCTGCTGGACTACGTATAAAGAAAAGACAACTCTGATAGACTTTTTATAAAGAAAAGACAACTCCGTTAAACTTCTTATAAAGAAAAAAGACAACTCTGCTAGACTTCTAATGAAGAAAAGACAACTCTGATAGACTTCTTATATAGAAAGAAAACTCTACTTGACCCCCTAATAAAAGAAAAGACAATTGTGCTTGACATATCATAAAAAAAAATCAACAATGTTAAATATCTTAAAAAGAAAAGACAAGTCTTTTACACTTCTTAGACATCAATACCCACAGAAATAAAATGCTATATAGCTACATGTACATATGTGTTGTGTTAAAAGACTGTTTAGTTCCATAGAACTATTTCTCAGCAACTTTTACACATAATCTCATTTTAGTATATCATATCATTGAAATAATGTTTGATAATGTCATTACTACACAACAAAAATCGCTTATGAAACCATGCAATGTTGATGTTTGCGACACCACTTGTTTTGTTAAATCTGCAGTCTTAACAAGACAATATTCAAGGTTGAATATGCAAATTTTAAAACATTATTATTGACATTTGCCTAAGGTCAAATGAAAAATTGATTTTTATAAAGAGTGCCCTCATTTGAAAGTATTTCACCTGTTAACATAAACATAACATTTAGCTGCTTCAAACATTCTGACTCTCTTTAAAAATTCATCTAATAATTTCAGATTTGTTTTACTTTCTTTTCAATATAAATCCATCAAAAACAAAACTCAATTTACAACACAACATTTTGTTTTATAAATATTCTAGAGAATCTGCTTGCACCAACAAATGGATATTTTTTGTGGTATATCAACACATAATAATGGAAAATTCATAGAATTCATTCCATTATAAACTTTGCTAGTGTCACCCGAAGAGTTATCTCCCTTCCCAGAAGAGTTACTTCCCTTCTTCTGGGTTTAAATGCCCTGGTACAATAAACACTGTTTTCAAAATAAAAGAGTTCAGTCGTGTTCCTTTTATCATAAAGTACACCTCTATTTGAAAACAGCAGTACATTTGGTAGTTCACCCCATCTTCTTCTATATTTCCGGTTATGTCAGTCCATGTGATGTTTGTCGATGAGCAGACAAAACCTAATTCAGCGAGATGCATCAAGAGTTTTAGTGCTCTCTGCTGGCGTACTGGAACGTGATCCAGAAGAATGTGTCGTAGACGCGACGGAATTCACAGGACTGGGAACTGACGATGGAGGGGGACCTGCTGTAGATGTCAACTGACTTGCCATTTTCTCAGGAGCAATGGTGCTTGGTGCAGTTGTCCGAGGGACAGAACCTGGTACATCTGGGCGTGTCTCAGAGCTGGTAGATGACTGCTGTGTCTTACCACACACATGATGATGGTTCTCCCAGTCCTTGTGTTGACAGAATGAGCCACAGTATCTCGCAATGTTACAGCCACTGCATGTCTCACTGGCCTTCCTTCCACAATTCCAACAACTCTGGAAAACAGCAATGTATACAACAGTGAACAAATCGCTTAAAACAAACTGTATGTAAATCAAGTTTACTTTTAAAGTCAGAAACCTTGTTTAAAGTCTTCAAAAATTATATCTTTTACTGGGTGTCCGCGAACCCCAATATCTAGAGGCAGATAAGAGTCTAAAATATATACATTAATTGAAAACTTTATTACATGTTATTAGATAACCTAACACTGTTAGATCAGTCACCTCTTTATTAACGATAGAAGACTAATAAACAAAATATAAATTCTAAAGAACTGTTTATTTATTTGGTCATGAATTTGTCAATGTTTTGTCTTATTAAATACTTTTTGGTGTGTAAAGTAAGAAGTGATGCATTATGTTTTCTTATAATAGAACTTTAGAGATCTACCCTTCCGAAAAATCTTACATTAGAACTTAGAGTTATCTACCCTT
The DNA here is from genome assembly GCA_032359645.1 of Pododesmus macrochisma. NCBI lineage: Eukaryota > Metazoa > Mollusca > Bivalvia > Pectinida > Anomiidae > Pododesmus > Pododesmus macrochisma. Next base: position 36,237 of record JAUMGZ010175273.1, on the reverse strand, counting down.
CCTAAAAATCTTACATGTAAACTTAAGAGTTATCTACCCTTCCAGAAAAATTTACATTAGAAATAAGATTTATCTCACCTTCAAAAAAATTCTTACATCAAAAACTAAGAGTTATCTTCCCTTCAAAAAAACTTGCATTAGAACTTAGAGATACAATCTTTTCAAACAACCTTAAAATGCTATATGTTCTTCATATAGAACCCCTACCTCACTTGATTCTTCCTGGTGATTGATGCCATTTTGAAGTTCCTCGTGAGCCTGTTTTCGTGCATCTATCACAGCTCTCTCCATCTTTGCCCTCTCGCTCGTAACAAGTTCACTTGCCTTCTGCTCGGCAGCCGCCACAGCTTTCTGAAGCTCCAACATAGCCTGCCGCTTAACTTCATTGACTGCCTCTTCTGGTTGAAAAAAAATATAGTGGACTGATAAAACCAAATCGTTGAACTGACAAATTCATCAAACAAGATAATTAAAGGTATTATTTGGAAAAACAAATGATTAAATATCGTTCACATATTCACAAATATTTATAAACCAATAAGCTGTAAGCATTACCGCTACTGGAGATGAAAGTATTACAGATTGGCTGATTTTCATAAAATTATGAAAAATAAGGATAGGTCAATGATCTTGTTTTTGAGATATAAGCGTTTTAAATTTTGGCAGGAAAATAGCCCCTTTACATTTTTCATAAGTAATATATGGAGAAAAAAAAAGTAATTTTGTTGGTGCCATAAATAATAGGGAAAGAGTATTTCAAATTTTTAAATATTTTGGTGGATAGGTATATAAGGTGTATATTTTAAGAAAACAATCAGAAATGTAGGGGTCTATGGACAAAAAAATCATGTGTTTTATTTAGGAAACTGCCAGAGGATCAAGTTAGAAAATACTGTGTGAATATTGAAGTGTGAGTTGCGATCATCCTTAAGTGCAAAATCATTTTTAGATTTTTAAAGAAGACTTGATATCGTACCAGCTCGTCTTCGTACTTCTGTGACCCGTTCCTCTGTCTGTCTGATAGTGTGTGCAATCATATCACTGGATCGTTTTTTCATATCTTGGTCTAGTCCTTCGGCGTGCCGTCTCATCCACAGTGATAGTTCCTCGCGATCACGTAGACTTCTTTCCTGTAGTACTGCTAGCGCCCTCTTTGTCTTATCCACCATACCAATTATACAGTTCAGCATCTGCTTTAAAAATTATAAGTTCAAATATTGAACATTTTTTTGAAATTGCTGATGCTCATTAGCAAATTATGCAGATTTTTTTTTATTAATTAGATACTTAAAATATAGATGACTTAATGAACTGTAGAAATAGATAAAGTTGTACTTATTAAAAATAGAACCAACTGAAGATCTTTAAATAGATATTGCAGATTTTTCCTTCATAGCTTAAATGATATGACAAACAGTCCTTTCTTTCATTAGTTTTAGTTCTGATAGTAGGAAGAATAGGAAATCAGTGAGAAAAATATTTAATGGAATTTCTAATATAAAATATATTTATCTAAAAACATAAAGAACAAATAAAATTACATAAGATTTAAATAAGTTATTCAATAAATATTAATTTGATGCTAACCGTTTCAACATGTCTCCAGTCGTCATCTAGCCTTTCAAGAGGGTCAAATGAATCTGAGCGATTAAAACCTGAAAAATACAATGATAATTTAGAAATAAAATAATTATATTTACATATGAAAATTAAAAATCAGCAGGATAACTATTATGCAACTGCACTCTCACTTGATATCTTATCTTGCTACTGGTTTTTTGGGCAATTCTGCCTCTACCAGTCATCGCATTAGCACTATTGCTCTTATACGATGAGTTTTATTACGTGCCTGACAAACACCTGACCACCATTTTCGAGTCCCCATCCGACGGACCATACTGATATGAGCAGCTGGATAAGTGTATTGCTCAAGTACACACCTGGCAGTGCCCGAGCTGAGCTGCGAACCCCCAACCTCTCGTATCAGAGAGATTGGAAATCCTGCGTTCTAACCACTACACCACCGAGGCCGATATAAACCCTTGTTTGATGTTATAATTTAGAGCAAATGCCTTGGTTTTCGCAGTTCACAACATTGCCTTACTTCTTACAGTGTGTTCTTGTTTTTAAGTAAAAATTTTGGTTACAAAAGTTGATTAGTGATACATTTGAAAGTTTTGTCAGACTATTTAAATTTATTTGATAATTTTAAGTAAAAATATCCCCTATAAAATCTAAACTTAAAAGTTTGATAACATGGCACATCATAAAAAAATTGAATTTTTACAGACATAGTAATTAGTTTGATGTACAGCAATGAAGATACTATGTCTACTTGTATGTTAAAACATAAATAATTGTCCTATGAAAACAACTACTTCTTATTTTTAACTATCATTTTATTAATCACATATCGTTTTAATGATTACTTCATATTTTAACACTACAGGTAACTCATTTTTTAATATTCACTTACTATTAAATGAATTTGTGAATTGCCTCTCTCTGTCGTTATCACGATCTCTGTGAACACGTTCCCGATCTGTCCGTTCTCGTTCGATTCTCTCCCTTTCTCGTATCTCACGAGACAGACTTATGTCCTCTAATCTGATTGGACCAGCTGCCAGGTTTAGCACCCCATTGGGGCTCACTCGAGGACTGATGGAATGGTGTCTTTTGGCTGGATGCATTGTGTCTATATGGGGGTCTGATCCATTTTCTTTTGGTCTACAAAACAAATATAATAAATTCTAAAATTCAATTTGATTTTTTATAACTTGATGGGAGAATGAAAAAATTATATACATGTAATACAGATAAAAAAGTTTTTGGTATGCATAAATTAATGTAAATTTAAAACAAAACTCCAGTTATAAAGAGCTTTATAACAAGCTAGCTATTAATGAGCAAAATTCAAACTCAGTGACCCTAAAATCACATTTAGACTCTTCCAAAACATTGACATGTACCAACTACTGTCAAACTCCAGGGGTGAATCAGTTAATCGAGTTCTGCTTTAAATACAAAAATTTACAAAGATTCTCAAAATTTAATTGTGTTCCTGATTTAAAGCTACTTTTTCCCAATTACTCTTTCAAACTTCTTAATATAACCTAATGGAAGTTTTATGGCCATACATCTTCATTCTGAGTGGGGTTTGATTTAATTTGAAATCTACCGGGAGCTTGATCGAATTTAATTTTACTCAATTTAACACTTTTCCCTTCTTTATGTCATTGCTCTCGGGATGATGTTGACATGTAAATAAATTTCTCCAATCTTATTAGATAAAATGTAACAATTAGAATAAAATTAAGGTGATTATATTCTGATTATGTCATTTCTACCGACAAATAATCATTTAAGTCTTTTTCTTGATGCTACAAATTTCTCAACAACAAAAATATCATTAACACTTGAGAGCACCTTTCATGGAGTTTTACAATCCAATGGCTATATAGCTAAATATTTCAAATGAAAGTTAGAAAGAAATACATGTTATGTTCATAAACATATAGGATATGTCAGCATAAACACACTTATAGCAATAATTTGAACTTTTTGAGTTTAAACTTAGGATTATGAAGGAAAACCCTTGCATGCATAAAACATTTGCAGACACAAATTTATTTCATAATCAAACGATGCCTTGATAACCTATATTCAGTATCTATGTTTCCATTTCCATCAGTTCTTATTCGAAATCCTAACAACCGAAAAGAGAAAGTATGTTTACAAGCTTACGACCCTCTTATGTCAAGCTACAGCACAGACAAGTAATAAACAGTTTGATACATCAATAGACGCCACAAATTATGGATTGCGAATGGTTTAATGTCATTCATGGGTTGTAAAGAGACTTGTATACAAACTAATTTCATATCAATTCAAAACGCCACAACTATAAACTAAACATTGCTACAATCAGTACAAATATATAGGTACATATTTTAGTAAACAGAGGTGTTTAGGTAGCGTAGACGTCCCAGGTTTGATACAGGGTGTCGCAAGTGCAGGATTGCCAACCTGAACATGTTGGTTCCTTCTGGGCACTTAAGTTTTCTTCCCATAGAAAAATCTTCTCCCATTATCATCTTTGCAAACAAGAGATTTCAACATATGTTGTACAAATTTGTATTTCAATCATTGCCAAATACATAAAGTTTAAACTTATAACATTTAAGTATATTTACCCATCAGGTGAAGGTCGTTTTCCGTTATCGTTGATATCCACCTGAAGTTCACTTGTTTCATTTGGTGACCCAGAAGCATTAAACAATATATGTTCATTCTGATTTAAAAATTGTTTTGGTGTTTGTTTGGCCATCCTTGCACAGTGTAACAATTCTCTCTGTAACAGTGGTAGATTAGCCTGTCAATAGAAATAAAAAAATATTTATATAAACAAGCAGATCCCCATAGAAACACATATCAACAACCAGATCCCCATAGAAACACATATCAACAACCAGATCACCATAGAAACACATATCAACAAACAGATCACCATAGAAACACATATCAACAAGCAGCTCACCATAGAAACACATATCAACAACCAGATCACCAAAGAAACACATATCAACAACCAGATCACCATAACTTGTCTTTCAAGTTTATCGAAAGGGTCAAGTTGAGTAAGTTTCTGAATTTTAAAATCTTCTAAAGTCGTCACAAAATGAAAATAATGTTAAAATGAGAAAAAAATAACAAAACTATCAAAACATTAGCCTTGTTTAAGACCAAATAAATGCTCAATAATATCAAGCTTAATATTAAAATTGAGGAAACTTGTCTAAAAAAAGTTCATTAAAATTTCCTGTCTCTTAATATGTCATGATGTAAAAGCAAAGAAAATATATGTCATAATATACACATACACCAGAAAAGAAGAAAGGGGGATAACTCTTCAAACTGGGTGATGTGAAGTAAATCTTTCATGTAGACTAAAGTAATGTTTAAACCATAACTTTACCTTTAGAAACGGAATTACAAATGGTCTCAATGGAAAGTTGGTTGCTTCTTGTAACTTAGCATGGAATTCCTCAATGGAAAGATGAGAATTCTGAAAAGGAAACATAATATATCTTTTAATCAAATGTAACTCTATTGCCAATAAAAACAATGATTTGCTGATTTTAAATGTGTTTCACTTAGAATTATCTTTATGTGTATACAATTAATTTATTTCCCTCTCTTTTTACTAAAAAACTTAATCGAAAGAATTAATGCATTAACACACTGACCCCTTAAGTAATATACAGCCTCTTCCAAAACAATGAATTGTCATATTCCAGGGGTGCATTAATTACCGGTAGTTAAGCACCACTATAATCAGTTGTTCTTATTCAAAAGCAATAAAACCAGAAATTATAATGCACTCTGTCACTATATTATATGCATTCTGTTAAATTCGATCCATACCAGAATTAATTATGGAGTTTTCTTCTCATCCCATCATTCGTTTTTTTTCTTATAAATGTATGGTTTTTTCTTATTAAACATATGTTTTTTCCTTTTAAAATATGGTTTTTTCCTTATAAATGTATGGTTTTTCCTTATAAATGTATGGTTTACTCCTTATAAATGTATGGTTTATTCCTTATAAATGTATGTGTGTTTTTTTTATCAATGTATGGCTTTATCTTATAAAAATAAGTTTTTTTCCTATTAATGTATGGTATTTTCATATAAAACATTTACAGTGCTCTGATTGATTCACAGACACAACAGGCCTCTGAAGACAAACGGAAACTCCTACTAATACCAAGCTCTCATCTCTTTACAATATCTCTATAGAAGTCAACTTAAGACTAGAAAAGACAATTCGGCTGAAATATTTGTCAGAAATCTGATTACAGCCAGATAAATCAATTACCTCCCCCTGGGTGCATCTATTATGTCAATTTATTTCACTAACTGCTCAATAATGATTACTCCCTGGCTGTTACAGCTGTGGGCCTAATTTGATATATTTCTATTTATCTGACATATGGTGGCTGGTTATGCCAGGTCAATAGAGGTCAAGATATAGCCTCTTTCTGATACTGAATCTATTTCTCTACAAATATGTGAATCGGTACTGCATGTAAAAGTTTCAACCTCATACACCACATTTCCCTTGAATTTCATGTTACAATTTCAATCAGACTCTCAAAATAAGCAGCATAAAATCACAGGGGCTAGGCACAGACTCAACCCTACTCTCTATATGTGTATATATCCTTACACATATAGGGGGTGGTGCCTATTGTCTGTGCCTAGCCCCTGTGTATATAATCAAATTTTAAACATTTTTAAATTATTTTTTCTTAAAAGAAACCCTGCTAAATTGATGGCGATTTAAATGGTGAATTAACAATGTGTTCTACATTATACCATGGATTCCTATCAGCACAACCAGAAAAATAACGTGTAAGATTAGACCAGTTTTCTCCCTTTGTTCATTTCTCTCCACCAGGGCTGTGCTCCACTAAATGTGCAGGGCAACAAAACAAAGGGAGAAAACCAGTCTAGTGTAAGACATGGAGAACAAACAGCTGGACCCCATGATATCTAAATTAACCTACATGTACTCAGTAGACCACTTACAAAAGACAACAACAAATGAGTCTTGCCAAAAACCACAGAAAATTCCTGTCAGGACAAATTAGTCAAATAAACAACCTGTCTACAGAAAAGTTGATAGTTTTTTTTACACAAAAAAATAAGGGTTTTCCAGTTAACCTTTCCCCTCTTAAACTTACCACTAAACCAAGAACAAGCGTTCTCACACGCTCCCCGATTTCTGGAGATATATCTGAACCAAACTGCTGCAATGTGGTTAGAAAGCGTTTTAATTTGCTTAACTGCCGGGCTCCACACGCAGGAGGTAGTTGGTTGACAGAGGCACTGACTAGTGAATTAGGTGACGGAGTCCTGCCATTTATACTGCTTAGTGGAGAATGAGATCCATTTACTACAAAACAACAAATACAATGAGACTCATTGACTGCAAAAACAACAAATATATAAACAACATCAAAAATATCAATCTGTAATTTTTTTTGAATTGGTAGCATAGTGGTAAGAGATTTGGCTTTGTGTTATGTAGGCTCAATTCCAAGCAGTGTCAAACCTAATTAAGACATTAAAACTAGATAATCTTCTCCCTCCCTGCTAAGCCCCGATCAACATTTCTTGATAGTAGAAGGACTGGTTAATTTGACCAAGTTAAGAGTATGACGGAGTGTCTTTGGCATGATATTTCAGTGAGACAGCACTAAAAAGTCATTATCAGTGCTCACTGTCACAAGCAGACACCATCTCAATATATTATTTCCTTGACATGTGTTGAAAGCAAAGTTAAATCCCAACAAAACAAACAACAAATACAGCTAGAATTATGACATCTAGAAGACAATTGTTTTTGTGTTTGACAACATGAACATCAGGTGTCGATCAGTCATTTTAATGTGGAAATTTCTTGTTCAAAACGCAAATTCAATAGAAATTAATTACATTATATGAATGTAATAATTTATCAAATTTTATTCTGAGCGATGAACAATTTGGATCAGGTGGTATACAGAAGATTTGTCTCATGATATCTATAATGTGGAACTCTTCTTCATTATCTGAAGTCTTCTTTATTATCCTAATGTCGGGCTGCAGGTGGATATTTTTCAACACCCCTTTCACTGCCTAATGGATTTTCTCCATATTTACGCTAAATTTAGCAAAGACACGAAGCGGCGCAGCTGTTTGAAATAAACTTGGTAATAAAAAATTACAAAATAGGCATTTACACATTTCATTAAACCTATTGATTTAGACAAATCCATAAGACAACACAATACTAACATGTGATGACCTCACACGATAATCAATTAGTAATTAATATTTAACGAAGGTGAGCGTGGACATGAAAAACGTAAACGGAAACTCTCAAGTAGCCATCAATGAGAGAAAGTTATATCTGCTCTCGGACACCTGTCGTAGTGCACATCTACTTAAGACTTTATATAAATTCTTCACCACTTTATGACAGACATGGGCTATCTATTTGTAGCCAATTACTCATTAATCCAAACTTCTAATCAATACTGGCAATCTTAGTGTGGAGATGTTTCTTGTACAAGGAGCAATTCATTCATAGACTGGCAACATTTCAATTGAAAAGAAAAAAGTTTCGATTTTAAAAGAGTAAACACTTTTATTTTTGCTTTAATCACTTAAATTAATATGCAGAGTTCCAGATTTAAAATTATTCAAACACTTTAATTCAATTTTAAATATTTGTTACTGCCTTACTGGGAAATTTCTTATATTCCAAATTCTAACATGTTTCATAATTAACATGTTGGTGTCCTGGTGCAGGAACCAGCTTCACACATTAATTTTCACTTATTCCCTAAATGATTCGAGAAAATGAAGTTTCCAAAACAATATAACTTAATAGCAATGTTAACCTCTAAAGAAAACAAGAAGAAATAGTATCAACAGAACAAAATAGTCTGAAAATACTTAAGATACATCAAGTGATTAAATTTGTCAGTTCCAACATCTTTAATAGCTTTCTAACGGTGCTGTGTGATTTGACAAAGACAATGACATGAATATAAGCAATAAGGACGACGATGACTGGTGATATGTGCTTGATGTTGCGACAGTACACCTGCAGAACTTATCATAAGATATGGAACCACTAATTTGAAAAGATTTGTCAGCTGCATTTACTTATTACATATTAAGAAAATGCCAGTACTAAGATATATACAGTCAAACCTGTCTTTAAAGACCATTCAAGTGAACCAAGAAAAGTGGCCTTTATAGACAGGTGACCTTTAAATACAGGTTCAACTTAGTTGAAATATGAATAGAAGGAATCTGAAAATTCTGGCCATTAAAGACAGGTGGTTGTTAAAAAGAGGTGGCCTTTTAAGGCAGGTTTGACTGTAGTGCTATTTACTGAAGTAGCATGGCACTGACAAGACAATATTGCCTGTACTAACATTTGTAATCAATCATAAAGGTCAAATATAAAGTCAAAGTGTTTGTTCAGCCTGTAACCAAGGCAACTGATTTATTAACTAAAACTTAATCACTGTGCATATACCAGTAGGTAGGCTTCTGCTGTACCATAGAGATGCATACCTGAAAGAGTGCTCCCCCTTGAATGAGGTCTTGATATGACGGCGCCACCTGCCATGTTTGGTATTGGCGATCTCTGTAAAATGTTTTTAATGTCTGGAGACTCTGGCATTATATTTTCTTGATAATCTACAAAACACAAGTGAAAAAGAATATCATAATTGGATCATAAAATAAATGTATGGAACTAGCTATAATCCTGACAAAGTTAAACAGAGTGCCGATTCACCATGACAGATTACTGAGTAGTTCCTAACGAAGTATGCGTAGGATATTCATCATCTAAAAAAACATGTCAAACTAAGGGGCCATAACTCGAACCTTGTCTTGTAAAGCTAAGGGCCATAACTCTGTTAATTACCATCAGATAATAGTAATCAAGCTTTTATATTTGGTAATTAAGATTGTCGTGAAGTTAATTGGGTAATATTATGAATCAAAATATTGAGCGGAAACTACACGTGTGCCTGTCCAGCTAACTGGCCACCTGCAAACATGATAACATGAAAGATCCCACCATGAAATACAACATGTATATATATAGTCTGATCATCATCTTGTATGATAATGGTTTAATTAATTTAATAATTGGCTTGATTAGTTTATTTTTAACTTTGTTTTAAGAAGTTAGATTTTAAGTTTTAAATTTCGACAAATTACAAAATTAATTCCCAAATAAGACCTACAACCATTAACTTATTGTATTCATGGAAAGTTTTACAAAAAAGAATGATCCAGTAAGTGTAAAAAAAATGGCTATCTCATGTGTAGTATGTTCAATCTCTGTTTTATAATTACAGCTAGTTAAGAATTATAATTATTCGAAAAATCAATCTAACAATAAAATCACCACAAAGAAATAATGTGCAACGTACTTAATGTACACAAAATGTCACTACATTGAGCAAAAAAATTATAAAGATATTCTAAAGAACAGCAAAACATAACAATCAACTTCAAAACTTAAGTATTTGAGGAAATGTATAATTGGCCCCTTTGCTATACTTATAACATACATCAGCAGTCAACATACTTGGTTTTTTTTTACTTCATATGTAAACAAGTTTTTTCATGACATGACGATGTTATCACATGAGTTTATCAGTATGTTACCAGTTAATGTCTAACAATAACCAGATGTGTGTTGCTTAATAGGACAAGAAAATCTTAATCATCTGTGTATCTAAATTAAATGGATTCATAAAACTCACCTGTCAAAATCATCTCAAATATGTAACAATAACACATTAACTGTAGTGAAATGAACTTCCTTGTAGGTATGACATATGAAGAGACTTATAAGTATCTTTCAAAGATATTCCGTAAACAATAGAGCATTCTCTTCAAGATGCAACAAGACATAAGAGGAAAGCATCCTTCCTGTGTATTTAACAATGGACTGACGATGGAAAGTCACTCAAGACTACTTCATGTACACAATAAGAACAAAATGTAAGGTGTTTATATCCCTGACGGAAGGAAGACCTGGACGAGCTGATAAGGAGAAGTGGTATAAGTCCCAAGGGATCACGTTTTATCTTAAGAAGGACAGAAGTCGTGTTTCCTTTATAAGCCAGGGCTGTCGGAGAGTGCCTGCTGTCACTGAGTTAGTCAGGAGAACATGTGTTTCATACTCCGCAGTAGGACAATGCACTGTTCTCACAAAAGGAAACTTCAAATTAACTATTTAATGACTAGTTAAATTATTAAAGGGATAACTGACTCTGGCGAGATAACAATGACATGTTTTAGTGTGTAGTTGTATACTTACATGCAGGCCCTATCACATAATTTACATGTAATTTTTGTGACCTTTTAAAACGTTTAAACTGTTCCTCATACATAAATGTCCTTTATACATGAAAAACATTTTATGCATATTTTTTCGTTATGAATTAAGGCATTTTTCATAGTCAAGGATTACGATCCACTACACTTGCTACATATTAACCCTTGGGTAGGAAAGATTTGTTTAACGTCGTAATAGTGAAATAAGTTTTTGTAAAGATGGTGCATGATTTCTTATATATGAATGTTTTTAAACATTTCCTTGTCAAAAATACGTTGTTTCATTTAATATTGAACATTTTCGATGTAACATTTATGGAAGGGGAGGTTTTAGGTAACTATATAACAAAACATAACCACAAACAAATTATCAATTGTCATGATTGTATATAGACAAAACTGTCAATAAATTGTCATAAAATATAGAAAACTGTCAATATAGTGGAATAGTTTTCATACAGAGCAAAATTGTCATTATTCTACATACAACCTAATTTATATTTTTTTATCACTCACGATATTGAAAATTCTTTTTCTTTTTTTTGGAGAGGATTGAAACACATTATTTTTCAAATGCAAAAAAGAATTGTTTTACAATCCTGCCAATATATTAAAAGTGTTTGTCAATAGCCATGATCCTGTAAAGAAAACAGTTAACGGTAATATCAATGTATTTACACAAACAACTTCATTTTATCATTCATGATATTGAAAATTTTCTTTTTTCTTTTTCGAGAGGATAAAAAACATTATATTCATTATTTTTTCAATGCAAAAAAAATTGTGTCATATTTTCTGTCAGCAAAATTGTTTACCAAGATATTACGTATTATTGTAAAAATTGTGATAACAATTACACCATCCAGTTAAAATCAATACAAACCATGTGCTATTGATACACTGATGGACATTATAGGGGCTATTAACTAGCTCCCTGCCTGGTGTTTCTTTGTCCTGAGATCAATACATACACAGCCCCTAGGGGTGGCAAACAGTCGGTCACAAAGGGACTATTAAGGGACAATAAAGCCCTGCTTGCTATCTGGTATGAACAGGTCATGGGCCAGGTGGCTCCCCCATCCCTTGCAGCTTCAGCAGTCCTTATCAGCTGTCAATCAGCTGATAATGAATTATTTACAAATATTGCATGAAGGTTGATACATTATGGTGATTTTCTAGTAACAATCTGTTTGTCTACAGTATTATCTGAATCATTTAAACTGAATTTAATTAATGCTGTACACATGATATGAGGATTTTACAGGTAAAATTGATCCTCCTGTAGTGTGTTTTGTAATCAGCAGGTGTATCAATGTTCAGGTACAATGTATGCATCTATGTGTCTGATTGCCTTGCTTCAATAGACAATACAACCCTGGGACATTTTAAAGTCTCTTCACAAAGCCTTGTGGATGTAGAGAAAAACTTTATTTCAAGCAAAATGACAGCTAATTGCTTATATTGGATAGAAATATATATTGAATGCTTGAACATTTTTTTGTATCACAATCAAAAAAAGATTTTGCTGAAAGTGACGCCAGTGTATTCTGTTGCATAACTACATCTCTGGGACTATATAATTACTACCTCAGTTAAAATGCATAGTTGCCAACTCTCCCTATTTAGGAGGGAGTCTCCCTATTTTTCACACACAATTTTCACTTATGACATCAGTATAATTCTCAACCTTGCTTATCAACTTGCTTTAACTTGGTGTATTGCACAGAACTGCTTAAATGATGCAGGTTGCAAAAAAAATTTGTCATCTAGGGCCTTCTATATAGGTATTAAAGACATTTTAAGATTTTGTTACACATTTTCTCCCCTATAAAAATTCCAAAAGTTGGCAAGTATGACAGTGCATATATTTCAATGTCGGGGCCATCTGGCTTCTTTGTGTCTAATCACGATGCTCCATTTTCATTCTGTGTTAATTTTTTCAATATTCTGTCTTCTGCTATCTTTCCTATAGCCTGTGTAAAAGTGTAATATTCATCCAAGTTACATTTAAGTGTGTAATAATATCATACAGTCTGTTTAATATTAAAGCATACTTGCCAACTCTCCCTATTTAGGAGGAAGTCTCCCTAATTTTCACACACAAATTTTCCCTTTTGACATCAGTATAATTCTCAACCTTGCTTATTAACTTGCTTCAACTTGGTGTATTGCACAGGACTGCTTAAATGAGGCAGTTTGCACTGCTATTTTGTCATATAGGGCATTGTACATAGATATTAAAGACATTTTAAGATTTTGCTACATGTTTTCTCCCCCATGAAAATTTCAAAAAGTTGGCAAGTATGTTAAAGTTTAACATATATTCTATGTAAATACTGTGTAACATTTATAAAATGTTTCTGTGTTATCTTTTTTAAGTAGATTGGTGCTAGAATTGCAGGTGTGGGTTCGAATAACGGTCACATCAAATCCTAAGATGTATAATTAGACCATCTTTTCGTTCCCTGCTAAGTGCTCAGCATTGACTGGGTAGGAGGACTGGTTGGCTCAGTGTCAGGAAAATGTGACCGATTGAAGTATCATATCAATGTGTCTGGGAGGTAATATTTCAGTGAGACAGCTATACAGTTGCCATAAGTGCGTACTGTCACAAGCAGACACTGTCTCTATATGACCTTTACATGTCTATCACATCTGTTGTGTACATTTTCTGTAATGCATTAACCACGTCACCTGTTTTCCTGTTTAAATTACGGTATGTGTTAATACTCATATAAATATATGTCTGATATTTAAATGTCATTTTGTTTTTATCCATTTATCTTAATTACCCCATAGTCAGTTGAATATCAGACTGTACTGTAGGGTCAATCGGTGGGGGGGCAAAACATTTTTTTTCTGCCGCAATCATATATTTGCAGAAAATTTTGTCATAGAATTTTTTTTACAAAATTCCAACCCCACTGCAAGCTAAAGCCCTGAATTATCGTTTGAAAGTTACACAGGGTATACATGCAGTCTCCATTGTAAAGAAAACAATTTCATTGTCAACAAATCTGACAGCCATTTGTAATAGTCCATATTCTTATGTTATATAAATAATCACATAATATGTACACCGTATAGTAAATTGTGTGAAAAATCATTCAATAAAGGAACAGGAAGTTAACAGAAAATGTAATCAATCAAAGGAAAGATTGAGAAAGTAAGAGAGAATGGCTAAGATGAAGAGGAAAAGATAGATTTGAGAGAGAGAGAGAGAGAGACAGAGAGAGAGAGAGAGAGAGAGAGAGAGAGAGAAAAAGAAAAAGAGAGAGAGAGAGAGAGAGAGAGAGAGAGGGAGAGATTTTAACTTCTACAAGAATGATCCAAGAAAGATAACACATTACAAATACTTACCATTAATTGTTATAGATTAATCAGTTTATGAATGAACACTTCTCAAATAGTCCAATTATGAATAAAAATAAATTAAATTTCTAGCTGCTTCAAAGCATTGTAGTCCACAGTATCTAAATATCAACACACAATTAATACTCAGATTCTTATTCCAACATAGTTTTTTGTCAATTCATAAAATCAGTCAGTACCGACTGTATTTACACAGTCCTGTTAATTCACCGATAGTAACTATTAAGTCTCTATAAATATTGTCTATCAATATTATAATTTACAACACAATCAGTGTATATAGATTGTCTCTACACAGATCTAACATCCCTGTATGTCCAGTTGTGGATCCTTGAAACCTCGTGAAAAACTTAACAACAACACACAACACATGTAAGAGTAGGTAGTAATGTGGCGAAGGCCAACATGAAAATGTGGACTGTGTACCGAGAGGCTGTTGTTATGAAGCAGTACGATACATCTGTTCCAATGGAACAAGCTGTGACTGGCCTACTGATGTTATACACTGCAGACTGGATGTTACGGCTGCTGATTGTTACTGATGATGGGGAGGATGCTGCTACTGCTGATGTTGATTTTTCTGGTGGTCTGTGTGTATCATTGTATTGATACCACAGACTCGTAAGACCGTCATGTCTTTTACTATCAGGGGGACACTCGTCATGAAACACAAATTCTTACCACAGATTGTGTATTATCAACTTAGAAAATATAAGAAATACTCTCTTTTATGGCATGTTTTGAGTCAGAGAAATATATTTTAGAAAGACAAATTTATTCTGATTTGTTTTTGGTGTGAAATGTAGATTTTTAAAATCTTCATTTTTTAAAATCTTATCAAATTTGAATAAAACAGTTGTACTGTTGAAATCTAGAAATTGACTAAATTAAAATATGATTTCACTCTCAAGAAGTGGATTTTACCATTCTGTGTACTCTTGTATAAAAGAGTAGTAATTCTGCCACTCTTAAAGTGAATCAAATATCATCTTCGTTTCAAAAGATAAAATAGAAATATTATATTTCTTGATTGAAGGTATAATATCTGTATTTTAAAGAATAAAAGCATTTTAATATCATGCAGTAAAAAAAGCTGATTAAAACTCAAACTCCAATAATAAATTATAATTAATAACAAATGGTCAATTTGTGTTTTTAGAATTGATAGTTTTCACCAAACCTTCCTTCAGAATGGACACATGTGTTTAAGACACTGAATCCTGACACACAGATATTACCACTGACATGCTCACCTGAACCAGTGTCTTAATTCTGACATTTTAATTTGTTACAAACACATGTAGCCTTTACCTGAACCCACATTTTATTTGTCAAATTTCCCCAAACATTTCTCCACTGACTGATTGGCATTTTCTTATTTTGCCAGCTCCCATGGGAACTCTATGAGCTGCCTCAGACAGAACCTTATTTCTTTAACCTAACACACATGCCTATAACTGCTTCCTGTTGGCTTGTGCCCCTCTCGCTGGGATAATTAAAGACACACCAAGCTGTCAACCTCAATTCTTCAACAACAATTCTTGAAATAGTTAACACCAATATTGGCAACAGAGGGCTGAGAAATTCCAGCCGAGGTCACAAAACATCATGCATGTCAAGTTTTTGTGTACTTATCATTTTTTCGTCATATTGATGGATTTCAAAAATGGTACGGACAAGAACTTGGCACAAGTGGTCAAAAACAGCACGCATCATATTGTGTCAATACATGAGGATAATTAAACCTCTCCTAAAAGTACAGCACAACCTTACAAGACACAATCAACCAAAACACTTCCACATTTCTAAACATAACACATATTATAGGTTTTTTTTTAAACTCTTAATTAAAAGAATACTTAAAATATTCATGCTATTTCAAGGACTGAAGAGCTATTGTGTCTGATATGAAAAAAGAAAAAGTTTTAAAAATTGATTTGTGTTTTTAAGTTGTGATTTTAATTGTAATTAGCTTATGATAATTTAAACCATTTTAAAGAATACTTAAAATATTTACGCTATTTCGAGAACCTGAGTGGTACGTTTCTTTTGTGTCGGAGTATCAACAAAAATATGTTAATTAAATTATGGTAAGACAAAAAGTTGTAAAAAGATATTGATGTGTGTTTTCAAGTTGTGATATTAATTTTCAATAAGTTTATGTAAATATAAGTTGGTTGTAGAATTAAAGCATAACTAAATCACATCGATGTTTAAAAACTTTAAGAAAAGACTGTTTAAATAAACTATACACATTCAAACCCTATAATGATTATGTAATATGATTCCTATCATCTGTTGCTACTATACTGTACTCACTACAACACAAATTCATCAGTATATAAACCAAAGATAACTCAACACACAAGAGAGGTATCATCAGCCATATTATTTACATTAAGAATTACAAAAACAATACGGGCAAACATCTCAAAACACTAAAACATCAAAAACCCAGCACTGATGATCATGTATAAAGCAAAACCATTCCCAAATCTGCCAAAATTTATCCCACAATGAAAACACATGTGTAGTGAGTAAGATTTGATAGTGTGGTGTATTGATATCATTATTGTTGGTGTGTCAGTGTGTCTGCCAGTTGTCCTGCTCCACTTGGCTCCAGATGTTTCACGGAGGAGTCCATCTGGTGAATTCATCTGTCAGTAGCTCTACCTCAGTCATGGCACCATGCTCAATTGGAGATGTTTCCATATAATGAAATGAGAAGCATGCTTGACTTACTATCTGTGGTTGCATATAACATCTGTATCAGAATATGCAGCCAAGAGGAGTGGGAAATGTCACTCACCAAGACTAACCTTAGCAGAAAACTTAGTGGTTCACACAGCTATTAAAGAGGGGTGGGAAACATCACTTACCCGGTAGTGGTTCAGACAGCTAAGAAAGGTTGGTGGAAATTATCATTTAGTGGCTCAGACAGGAGTGGGAATTGTCACTCAAGGAGATTAAGAAAGCAAAATACTTAGTGGTTCAGACAGCTAAGAGGGGTGGAAATTATCATTTAGTGACTCAGACAGGAGTGGGAATTGTCACTCAAGGAGATAAGGAAAGCAAAATACTAAGTGGTTCAGACAGCTTAGAAGGGTATCAGTTAGTGGCTCTAGCAGGAGTGGGATTTTTCACTCAAGGAGATTAAGAAAGCAAAATACTAAGTGGCTCAGACAGCTAAGAGGGGTGGAAATTATCATTAAGTGGCTCAAACAAGAGTGGGAATTTTCACTTAAGGTGATTAAGAAAGCAAAATACTTAGTGGTTCATACAGCTTAGAGGGGTGGAAATTATCATTTAGTGGCTCAAACAGGAGTGGGAATTTTCACTCAAGGAGCTTAAGAAAGCAAAATACTTAGTGGTTCATACAGCTAAGAGAAGTGGTAATTGT
Source organism: Pododesmus macrochisma (assembly GCA_032359645.1). NCBI lineage: Eukaryota > Metazoa > Mollusca > Bivalvia > Pectinida > Anomiidae > Pododesmus > Pododesmus macrochisma. Next base: position 18,545 of record JAUMGZ010175273.1, on the reverse strand, counting down.
CACTTGCTGATTCAGACAGCCAAGAAGGGTTGGCATTGTCACTCATGAAGAAAACAAAAAAACTTGGTGGCTCACACAGCCAAGAGGGGTTGGAGTTGTATCTTAGTGGTCCAGCTAAGAGGGGTGGGAATTGTCTCTGAGTGGTACAGACTGTGACAGAGAGGATAAGAAATAGTACGTCATTCATTTAGATTATAAGAACACCGAAAACTGGTTCAGACAGCCAAGAGAGATAATTTATGGGAATGGTCCCTTTGTGGTCCAGAAATAAAAAATGGGCGATTTAAAGTGGTCATTTTAACACTTCAGATAATTTTATATAAAAAAATCACAAAAAATCCCTGTTTTAATGCATTAGAAATTCAGTAATTTAATAATATCAGTTGTTGAGAATCTAGTAACTATATAAATTAAACCAATGTGAAAAAAACGGGGATTCTATCTATTAGTGACAACTGATAGGAAATCAAGTGTCAATTGATGGGTAATGAATATATATAGTCAGCACTTTTATTGGAAATCTTGTGATGGAAGATGGTGATCCAGTGAATAATCAAAATGGTTTGGGAAAATGGTAGAAATAACTTGGCCCATTGCTGCCCAACTGGGCAACCTTGACAAGGGGTAGCAAGCTATGAGAATATACTGACACTAAAATTGCAGCAATACATTAAGTGGATATTGACCCAAATATTTAAATGCTAGACATTTTAAAATGGGCTGTTTTGAATTAACTCTAAATATATCCCATAACACACTCACATGATTATGTAACATCATCACTCTGATTGGGTAGCATAATTATTTTCTTGTAACTAATTTTGCAGTTCATCACTTAATCTTGAATTAAAAAGGGAGGATAATGTAAATTTTTTCTATTTTACAAAAAAAATTCTATCTTTACATCAAATGTGTATTAGCACATGACTCTTATCTTCATAGTAACTCAACACAAAGGGAGTCCATTAGATACCACGTGTAATACAGCACCTAAAACACAACCTACAGTCGTAATGATGCAGCAGACATTTCAGTTTTTGTGTAAGTCGATACCCGCATTGCTTAAACTACATTTGTACTCAAAGTACAAGTCTGCCCTTTTTTCAAAATATTGAAAGCTTAAATCAATGAAACCTACTTAGCATTAGTTAACATGCTGAAGATAACACTGCTGAAAACTTTTATGTAATGTTTATAAATTACACCCTATAGCCTGACAGACCGAGAGTGCCAGACCCGGCCATGTGTTTTTACCATTCCACCTGATGGATTTCACGTTTTTTCACAGCATCTGGGAGTTATTGCATCTGGCAGACTTACTGGTACCAGCAAGGAATTTACATCTTTTCCATACTTCCTCTGAAAAACATCTAAAAGGCCTCTTGTACTGGTGGTGAGATGCTGTATACCGGTTTAATTTAATTTCCAACCCTTCCCTGCGAGCTCCTAATATCTCAAATTAAAAACTTTAACAATTCTCTATAGAAAACAGGTGCAACGCTCAAGAGATCTTGCTATTTTAGATGTTGATTTTTCTTATCTTAATATTTTCAAATTAATATCAGCTGTGCATCTCATTTGGGAACCAAAGGAGAAATTTGCGTCTATTATTAAAACCAGATTTTGTTTTCTGATTTCCGCTTTGTTGTTGATTGCAAAAAGCATTTATCAGAAAAAAAATGTCATTTTCACTCTTTCATTCTTATGCAACCGACGTGTAAACTGAGTAAATGAAACACACACTTCTTATATGATGAATTGAAATTGACAAGAAAATTTTACATTCTTTTCCAGAAATATCAAACAAAAGTATAATACGATTACTCCAATGGAATAGGAGAAAGCTGTTTTTAATTATTAACATGTTGAATGCTTTACTGCATGCTTATATTGTATTTACTTGTTATTTTATTTATTATGTTATAAATATAATGCACCAATTTAAATAATTGGTGTTGCAAATTATGCATGTCTACTGACAAAGTCCTAAAATTTTGCTCAGAAGTATTTGACACATCGCCATATTTTGTTCAATTCATGCAGCCAGAAGTAGTTAAAAAAAAAACCAAACAATTTTTATTTTTCTCTTGCAACAGATAGAAAAAAAGATAACATAATATTATCTAATTATTTTAAATTAAAATTATAAAATACCTTTTTTTTTACACATTTTTACAACTGATAATCATGTGTCTGTTAATGTTGTTGGCTTTGATAATCACAATTAATATATTTTTTCTTATCAAAAGTACTGAATGAAGTTAATACAGAGCTATTTAACACATTATCATGTAACAACTGACTCTTACTGACAAAGTGTAACTTGAATATGGTCTAATCCAAGGGAGATAAAAGAGGTACAGTTCCATATCCAAGGGACATAATCAAGGTTCAGTTCCATATTCAAGGGACATAATCAAGGTACAGTTTCACAGCTACAACTGACTTCTATCTAAGATGTAGACTGGTGTTCACCCTTTAATTCCCTGCTCGGCACTCAACTACACAGCTCTGATGAAGAGAAGAGAAACAAAGGGAAGGAACCAGTCTACCGAAGATGTCTGTAAGCTAAGACAAATTGTTACATACAATAAAAAAGTATGTATATTCTGATAATAACTTTGATTCACTGCTCTGTGCTCCGCTTCACAGCCCTGGTGGAGAGATGTGAAACAAAAGGGAGAAACCAGTCTAGCAAAGATGTGTCCTTGTAAACTGAGACAAAATGTCACACATGATAATAATGATACAGTGATAATGATGTGTGTATAACCCCAGGAGACTGAGTATCATGATTCCTTCACTGGACTTAAAACTGAGAGACAAGTCAATAACATTATGTGTGGCATCACCTGGAGATAATGGAGATGTTTGACAGCTGGCAGGCAGCTCACAGCAGCCGAAGCTGTAGAGGTGACAATCAATAGCAAAGACATTTTATAATGTGTATAGGAGAGAGAGAGAGAGAGAGAGAGAGAGAGAGAGAGAGAGAGGGAGATCAGGCTGCATGGGGCCAAAGGAAGGGAGAGACCGAAAATGGCATGAAGGTGAGAGGTCAAAACGTGACATGGATGAGAGTTTTTAAGTGAAAGGTGAGAAAAGATAGGAAAACATGGGAGTGTGGGGGGAGGGGGTGAGAGAGGAAATAATGGAAAGCAATAAATATACTGCATGCAAAATAGATATAGTAAAATTTATCAGTTATAAATACAATGATAAAGACAGATCAAGGATATATTCATAGACAAATAAACATTGTCTGATCATAGCAAGATTCAACAAATTATGTAACAAATCTCTTATAATAACAAAAATTCAAATGGTAGTGGTATATATACTTGGCTATAAACAACATGGTAGTTCAATGTGGTCTAATGGGACAGTGACATATGGACTAAAACTACAATCTCAATGTACCACAACACTGTGTGACCTTGAATGACCTCAATCTTCTCTGGAATGACTCACAAGGGAGACAAATCAGGTGTTACTGTTGATGAATTCATTAGGTAAATTAGGAGAAAATCCAGGAAAGGATTATCTCTCGATTGTGAGCTGTCACATATCAATGCTGACAATGTGTAGGCTTAAGACAGTGTCACCAGAGTCCTTTTCTTCTGGGAAACACGTCTTATCCTCTTTAAACTAATACTCATAAAATACACAACAAACGGCTTCATTTCCCGTAGCTTTTAGCACAGAAAATAAATCTGCTCGATATTTCACGCTGCCATTTTTACCATACTATGAAACCTAAGACACATTTGAGTTTTTAAGACATAGAAAAATGAAAACTTCATGATCTGCCATTATTGAGAGTACACATACTTAAATGTAATTTCAGTAATTGAGAATTTTCTAAGATACAAAGAAAGTTTCATATTTAGCAAAGAATTATATCAATTTCTCGATTTACATTTAAAGGAAACAATATTAGCAAGATGATCAAGCTATGGCTATTTTAGCATTACATCATTCTAACAGTATCTATCGGTAAGTCACATGACCTCATACACAAGTATAGTGTGACCTTCATGAATGATATATTAAAAGATCTTATCTGGCTCTGTCATTTGCCACCTGGTGCCACCAAGATGAACCTGAATCCCTAGGGGCCTGGTATTTCAAAGAGAAAAGCTGACATCATTTTTACACTCTGTGTCGCCCTCATTACCAAGTGATTTTTTTTAAGGGACAAGGTCTATTACCGTTATTGATGCTATTAGCAGGTAGTTTGAGTTGATTATGTAATCCCAGCGGAGCTATTATAAACATTGGTGACACATCACACAGTTAAAATGAGGCTGTGGTATTATAGTTAATATATGTATAATGAAGATATTATAGATATACTGTATTATGGTAGTACACCTTGTCACCAAGCCAAAGATCTAGTCAAAACTGGTTAATATTTCAACACAATTTTTATGTTTTCTGCAAGTTGAAATGTTACATGTCATTTGTGAATTATAAGATTTTGAATAATTTATAATCTCACAACAAGTGTAAAGTATGGCTTAATTAGAGAGGCCTTTTTAAGATGATATTTAGCACCATTACTGTTCAAGGTAAAACTGAAAATCTAGGACTATTAAACTATACATTTTTTTTAGTATATTAGTTCTCGTTAAGGAAGGAAGGATCTTATTGATTTGGGGATTCATTGATTAATACACCAGGTTAATTTAATGACCAAATTTTTGTTTTAAGGAAAAATTAAAAGTGAAAAAATGCAAATAAGATTTATACTACCCCTCAAATTTGTTTTATAATATTTCACTGGTTCGGTTATATTTAGCAACTGCATTTTGAGGCAGTGTGTCTGCTCCACATGATGACTGACTGAGGGGTAGCTCAGTGGTAAGAGTGTTCACTTTGTGTGTGGAAGGTCTTGGGTTTGGTCCCTGGCTGTGGCACTTCAAAAGAATTAAAATTGGATCATCTTCTCGTTCCCTGCAAAGCACTTAGCATTTCTGGGTAGGAGGAGGACTGGTTGGCTCGGTGTCAGTATAATGTGACCGAGTAAAGAATCAAGTCAATGCAGTGTCTGTGGCGTGATATTTTAAAGTGACAGCACTAAAAAGTTGCCATCAGTGTGCACTGTCACAAGCAGACACTGTCTAGTCAAAATTATCTGACTTTTACACAGCTTATTGTAATTTTGGAGGGGCACTTAAAATTTGGTTTTAAAAAAATAAGCGGAGCAAGAGTCAGATAATTCAGACTAACACCATTTTGATATGCCCTCAACATGAGTAGAAAGGAACGTAAAACCCCAATAAAATAAATAGAACAAACAAACCACATAATGACTGTTGGTGGACAATTAGTAATTAGCAGTTATGCAACTAATTAACACATAATGTCTTGTGTGTACCTTTTGACAAGTCTAGATGAAGATTTGTTTGTGAAATTGTGATGAAAGACATGTATTCAGATTTAGAATTTTAGAATTTAGACTTTATAAAACACTTTTAACAAGTTTAATTTGTTGTGTCATTTCTGTCAATGTTGCTTTATCACTTTTTCTTAGTGCTTGAGTTTAGAAATAGCAGCTGTATTGACAGACTCTCTCAACTTCTGACAAAAACTTCAATTTTAATGTTAACCGTATTTTTTACTGGTGGCACTTTATCGTTAAGCAGACAAGTAAGATATATCAGAAACTAAAGAAAAATGCATTAACTGTTTGTTTGTTTTAATAAAAACACTGCGTCTCACAGGAATAGAAACATGGAGACAAACCAGACTCCAGACTCTGTATCTCCTAAGTTACAGTTCTCAATACACAGATAAATGATAGAAATCTACTGCACCAAAAGTCCACCAAATTCACATCTGGATAAGTTGATACAGGCTCTTCGTGGCCTGACAGCTTTCACATGTGGGACTATTTGAAAAGAAAACAGCTCTATGGCGCCAGTCTGCTATCAGAACCTTCTGTTCTGTCGGCCTGACGAGGGACAGGGTTACTTGATTAGAAACACAGGTTCCCCCCTCCCCACATATCGTGCCTGTTGAATCCATCAATACACAGCTCTGTATTGGTTAAGGCGAGGAACATTCATTTGATTATCTGTGTTTCACCTGCTGTTTTCTGTCAATGTTATACTTCTGTTTACTAGGCATTCCAGAAAACACTGTGGCAATATCTTCCCACCGGCTAGCAATTTATCTTACAAGTACCTACACCTGTTACAAATATCTCGCCACTTTGTGATGGTCCTAGAAATAATGGAGAGATTCCATACCTAGTGGGAAGGTTGGGACATGTCGTTATAACTACTTCCTTTAATACTGCATCAATTGTTTGTTTGTTTAATTAGGGCTTAGCATCACTTCCAGAATATTTCCCCAATATTGCTATGGTGACAATAGACTATATAACGGAATCAACATCTATAATTTTTCTCTGTACATTGCGCCTACATGTTAACCCTTTAATATCTTACAACAAGCAAAATATGAGTTATAACAATTTTGTCAAAAACTATTTTGGCTAAAGGAGGATGAGATGACCATTTCTGTTTGAAACCCACCAGAATCACCCACTTATTATTCTGAGAATCAAACTGTGAAAAACAAAATGTCTCAACTACTGATATCTAGATGATATCAAAAAGCTCTCAACAAAGACTCATTCAGGTGACTGCGACATACATTTGTACACCATGTCAATTAGAACTAAACAGTAAAGATTAAAGAAAGAATATATGAAGGTCACCATGACCTTATTAAATTCCTTTGATTTCAACTAAACATATTTCAAAAGAAATCAATTTCTCTAAAATATCCATACTTCGCTTTTGTTAGAAAAACCAAAATGAAATTTTCTAATTAATTTTATCTGATGAAAACTGATTGAGAATTATCGAAATGAAGCTTATGTAATGCTCCATTGTTAAATATCAAATTAAATCTTTTTTAATTAGTTTTTATCATGAAAACAAGAAATAATAAAATAAGATTTGTGTAAAATTTCTTTGCTAAATAACAAATTAAATTTTTTAATTAATTTTATCAGATGAAAACAAGAATTATTAAACTGAGATCTGCGTCATATTGTTAAATTCATTCCTGTACAAGGCAGGTGGTAAGAGTTGTGTATTGAGATGCTTTCTAGCATGCCTCCGTAATAACTACGACCCAGTAATCACCAGTACTCATAGCAGCTGTTATGATAAAGCAACAAATGATTGCTATATACCATATTTTATCTAAGAACCCCTGGGTGATGAAAAACACAAGCTCCCCCTGCAGATAAGTGCCTCCTCCCAGACAGAGTGCCCACCTACAACTGAGACGGGTGTTGAAGTTTCTCTGATAACACCAGATTACAAGGTCATCACAGCTCTACTCATTTTCACAAAATATTTTCTGGTCAATTATTGAAGATTGATAAGCGAGAGGACTTAATTACTGTTATCTGTCTTGAAGTTAAATGAAAATGTGACAAGGTTTTTCTGTATATATACCAGGGCTGTGAGAACTGTTGATGGAGTATCTATATATTGCATCCAGAGCCACTCAAATATTACCAGAGTCCCTCAGAAATCACTTAACTAAAAGTGCTTCAAATTTTACGTTATTATATACTATATAAATTTACACTCTTGTTTCAACGATGTTACCATCTTTGTCACGTGTTTTGATGTTTATATGTCTGTCATTAAGGAACCTGCATTTTGATGTCATCATATTTTGATAATGTCATCTTTTTTCATTCAAATGTTTGCAAACCAGATGTTTATATATAATATCACATTCATCAATAAATGATTTTATCCAATTTTGATTCACTCTTGACCCGATTTGTGTACGACACATATTCATCAATTAATTATTCTATCTAATTTTGATTCACTCTTGACCTGATTTGTGTACGACATCTGACAATCAGTGTGGCGCAATGAATGGAAACTCAAACCAGATTCGGCCTCCTTAAACATATTTAAAAACTAAAAATAAAGGCTTTATTTTAATGGATAATAAATGGTTAGTTTGTTTGTTTTATTAGGGTTGAACATCCCTTAAACACAAGTTTAAGTCAGCAAACAGTGTCTGCTTGTGACAGTGCACAGTGATGGCACCTTCATAGTGCTGTCCCACTGAAATGTCATGCCACAAACACATTGACATGACACTTCACTTGGTCACATTATCCTGAAACTTAAGCAACCAGTCCTTCTCCTAATCAGAAAAACTGAGCGTTTAGCTGTGAGAGAAAATATTAGCTAATTTTAATGTCTTATATGTGGCGCATTTATCGATTGAACCCTACACTTTCTGCACACAAAGCCAACGCTCTAACCACTAAGCTACTGCAACAATAAAACAGTACCGGTAAGTGTTCGAATAAAAGACAAGGGCCAAAACCATAATTTCCTTCGTTGAAGTCCAGGTAATCAATTGAAACTCAATTATCATTCAAAGGGGCAAAGGTCATGTAACTAAATATGAATTAGCCTTCATATCAAAGAAATTATAAAGAAAATATTATTCAAACACATTTATCATAATCAGAAAATATGAAACAGCTTTAAGAAGAACAATAAAGTTATTTCTAGAGGGAAAAAAGGAAACATATGCACAGCGTAAAAAAATCAATTTTAATTTTTTTGATTTTAAAGATGAAAAATTTAAGAAAGTTAATAAATCACAGTTATTTCAAAGACAGACACATCTTTATCAAAGGTAGAATTGCCAGTAGGATACTCCGAGAACATACAATCGATAAAAAAAACTCTGGGAGGCAAAAAAATAGAGGATGTTTACACAAAACAGCAAAGATATATAATCAATTTGTATGATCTCTGTGTTATCAATACACCACCGTGGCATCCTCGTCTGGACTTCATCATATAAACCAATTATCAGGGGACTAACACTCAACTATTTTTGGGAACATATGGATAATCTCCCCTGATTGTGAATACATTTCAATGGACGTAAATTGCAGTTGACAGTAACCACCTGTATGACTTGAGAGGCCTATCTCAGGGGCTTCATGCCAAACCAATCTCACGGAATGACACATGAAACTGTGCAGAGATCACAGACACTTTGAAAATGTCCAGACTATGCAGTGTATCACTGTGTTTGTGGGAGGGAGTAATCAATCTTGTACCCCTACTTTTCTACAAAATATGTGATGATATACGTAATATCAATTACACGCAAAAATCTTCTTTAAATTGTCTTCGAAGACATTCATTTCAAATAATATATTAAATAATTACATCATAGGAATAATTTTTTTAAAATAATTTGTCTATTGAGAAAACCGATATGCACTATTCATATACTGTGAATGTTACACAATTAATAAACTACCGGTAATACACAATTAAGCAAGAATTAAAACCATGGATCCGCAGACATACAATAAAATACTCTATTAATAATGTTGCATGTTATACAAATAATATCTTTCAACTGTAATTCGTTTAAAGACAGTAAATCTGAACCATTAAACAAAAAATACTTTTAATTTAAGTTGCATTTGAAATGTTATTTTGATCTATTATTTTCATATGAACATATAAACTTTAAAATCCTACCTTGTACTGTTGTTATGACAAACATTTTGACTATATTTCAGTATGTGCTATAACACACGGTTTATCATATAGTATCATTTACTATACAACTTGTCATATTTGTTACATTTATGCATTCATTCAAAGCCATGTGCGCAGTGCGAGAAGTATAAAGGCCGCATTAAACTATCTAAACAGACACTGGGAATTTTCTTTTTCTAGAGATAGTGTGCGAGTGCAATCAAGCATTGAAATACAAACAGATATGTTAACACATGCTACATTCACACACTGACAATTATTTCATTCATAAACTACGGAGAATAATTGTACAAATGATTTGAATAAAATATGATGTAATTGAGGACAGATTCCGTTTATTTGATAAATGAAACTAACAAGAATAAGTCATTGTCTTTACAGTTTATGATTAAGAGAACAGGGTCGTATGATTATGAAAACAGGATGAAATGAATAATTAGTTTTTTTTGTATAAAATATAAATACAAAGTGATTGAGTTTATTTTGTACAATATTAAGATCTAATTAATCAAGATGATTTAATTTCATTATGACTCTATTGGTTTTTTCTTAGTTTCAAGTACTTCTTTTAAAAAAAAGTTTTGTTTTAATAATATATTAGTTCGTCACTGAATTATAACTTTATACTGATATATAGTTCATGTGTATTGTAAGATAATTTAATATCTTAGTGAATGAACAAATGAACGAACGAAAGAACATTAAAAAAAAAAAAAACCAACATGTGAAAAGAAATCACAACTCCAAAAACTTACCAATAACAGAACACATTGAATTGTCAACCGATTTTTTCTGTTATACCTTTTAATACATAAATATTATTTTCTCTAAATTAATTGTTTATCTTATATTTTTAGTTGAACTGAGGTAAACTTAGTATAAATGGCAGGTGTCCAGCTTTACATATACTATCATATATATACAAACCTTATGTTATATCTACATACATTGTATGTACTGTGTGTGAGTGGACACCTGTCTCAAAAACTTTCGTGACACCGTCCATATCTTAATGACGAATTTCACAGGTAAAAAATGCATGGCAGGTATGCAGGTACTATGACTTTCATTACAACACACAACCCCATAATGAAGAACAGTTCGAACAAGTTGTACAAATGGCTGGATGTTTAAAATAAATATGTCTCTGCTAATCACTCAGCATTTTGGTCAAAAGACATGTTGGTTTGGAGTCAGGATAATGTGACAGAGTGAAGTATCTATTTGATAATGTAAATGTGTCTTCAGTGTGATATTTCAGTGAGACAGCACTATAAAGTCGACATTAGTTCCAACTAACACAAACAGACACTGTCCTGATATGATCGACATAAACATGTGTTGAAAGGGACATTTAACCTCAATCAAAGAATTTTGTTACAAAGTTGCCATTCCTAAAAGATTAAACTCCAATGTTATTTGTTATTTAGATTTAGTTTTCTAACTAATTAATATTTTTTTTATAAAATTATACCTAATGTGTCCTGAAATAAAGATGTTTTTCCTAAATTGTTTTTATCATCAGGCTTTAGAAATGAAAAATATGGCATTAGGCTGACAACTTAATCTGTTACGACAAATGCAAAAATGGTTCATGAAATATGCAAACAATTTCCACCAATAGGCCACAGAAAGTGTGAGAAACGCACAAGTGACTATGATGTGAAAAGGAACATGTGCTGTCACCACGACATTGGAAATCTTCTACAAATACACACATTATGATTATTGACCTTCCACAGTTATTTACCTTTATTGATAATTTCCTTAAATATAAACACATTAGTATTGTTTCTTAAAGTTTGTTCTTACAGTGCTAAAATATCTTTGTTGTCTGATAATTAGAGATAAAATTAATACACGGCACTATACAGCTAGAGTTCTGGTTAGAAGTTGAGTAAAGGAGAAATTAATGATTTATAGTTAGGAATGCATCACTGCTCTGCTATGACCTGCTATGTGTGAAAAAAATGTAAAACTCAAAATCATTTTTATAATGTCCAAGAATCCCCAAAAACAATTAAACTTTATAGAATATGTGAAATATATTGTGTATGACATAGTTTTACTAATTTTTTTAATTCCACATTATACAACAGGATATTCTACAACATAAACCTTAACAATATTGGGACTTCACAGATTTTTGTTTTGTTTTGAACAATCGTTTAATATCAAGAAAATATACTTTGAATCGGAAAAAAAACAAGCTTGTAAAATAAATTGACAGCACAAATTCATAGCATAGTTAATATTACATACATACATATTCATTCATGGGTATATTTAATTACATTAATTAGCTTCTTTTTAAAGGGGGATAACTTTTACATTCAGTAATGCAATATATGTTGAAGTTATTTAAACTCATTGAATATGAAATCTCAAACAACATGAAAAAAAGGAATTTGAAAATATAAATTACTTTTGTTTTTATAATAAAGAAAAAACCCAGACAAAAGTGAAACAAGACTCTTTTATCCAACTCAACATATTTCATTGGGATATATTAAAGGCAGAACTTAAAACAATATACTTGAAATGTTTAGGTAGCCAAGATATGATGAAGAGAAGCAAACACACAATTAACACTAACGCTTTCAATTAATGATGCGAACGTGTATGACAGATGGCAACCATATTGTACATGGTAATTTATTATTGATACACAGTGTTGTGGTATTAGAGGATGAAGCTGTACCAATACACTCGGCACACAGTCAGCATCTGTACCTCGTAGCCTGCACTCCAATATCTGCCTACGAACCATATGGTCAGCAGTCAATACATATATAATTAGACCAATCACTAATTATTTACTATCAAAGCATGTGGCATAGAAAAAATTAAATCTTGTCATATCGTACATATTTGTTTTTCCTACAGAATACCATATGGTCAATCTTGGGTTGATCCTCATTAGCTGAAAGGTATCGATGATGAAAATTGCAATCAAAGCATGTGAAGGAAAAAATGATTAAAAAATCATATTGATATGGGCTAATAAAGACTTCGCTATGCCTCTACCTGGATGTAATGAGTACCTGTAGTATTTATTGATTGATCAAATTTAATCAGGAATTGAAAAGTCGTTATTTCAGCAGGTAATTCATTCATGGATGGACAAATAACAATTCTAATTGCACGAAATATTAAAATAGATCGAGATTTAATTCATTAGAATGTACCTGTACAGTGTGCAAACACCATGTCATTACCTGACAACTGACTTTAATATACTCCGGGGACTAAACGGCTGCACGCCAGAACTACTGAACACCTGGGGTATATTTATGGTTACCTGAATACAGTTAATTCAACGTCTAAGCTTGGATGTAATGATACGTCTAGAATAATGGATATACAATCTCTCTCCCTCCCTCTCTCTATCATATGAATATATATGATATTAAGTCTCTCTCTCTCTCTCTCTCTCTCTCTCTCGCTCGCTCGCTCTCTCTCTCTCTAACTTGTGATATGTTTTCTCTCTTGTCCCTCTTCCTGTCAATACCTCCACAAATTGTCATTTTCTGTTTAACTATACCAACCTTCTCTCTCTCTCTCTCTCTCTCTCTCTTGTACATTCACAAACTTGTCACTCTCTGTTTGAGTTGTCAACAAGGTATACTGTCAATTAACCTGCTTTATCACACAAGAGATTTTACCTGCCTTACTGTCGCTCACCATCTATTGTCTCTAGATCTTATTCCATCAGAGATATCCCCTCCCTTACAATTATATCCTCCTCTCTCTTTCCATTGTCAATAGGTTGATCCAAAAATAAGAATTTAAGATGAAGTATTTTAACTATAGTGTAGGGTTTTATTGAACATATATCAGACATTATCTGTGATAGAGCCAGCTGTGTTGGGACTGTAGAAATGTATTCTGCACAGATGGTAACATACATCCATGAGGTCCAATAAGGAGAATCAATACTTAAATACACATGTGGCAAGTACAAAATTTACCCATAATGCACTGCAAATCAATAGGTTTTTTTTTTAAAACATTTAAGAACCACAATGAAACACATGTTGTTAAATGCAGTATATTTTTCTTTAAAACCTCGTAAAAAGGTATAAATTGGTCTGTGTTGTTTTGATACTTTTAAACTTTGTCTAGACATAAAATTGCTTTATAAATTTTTAGCTACACATGTATTTGAATTTGTCTTTACTTCATTAATTTTGTACCTTTGAAAGGATGAAAAGTTTCAACTAAGATAATTCAATACATCCTAAGTTACATTACTTCAAAAAGAACAAAAATATTCGAATAATATATTTATTTCTAAAAATAAAAATGATCAAAAAAATTTACTTTTTATTCATTTGAAAACATCTGAAACATGCCAAGTCACATATTTAACTTAATTCCCAAATTTGTCATTTCAAGAAAAGGGGATTGAATTCAAATATTACATGTAAACTTATTTTAAAAATGAGAATAATATAGAGAGAAAAAGATAATTATTTATTCACTTAAAAACATCTGTAAATTTTCAATTTTGTTATTTCAAGAACAGCAATTTTTTTCTAATCTTTTGAAAAAGAACAATCAATTGTATGATAATTAACTAATTAAGTGTGTTTCACTGTAGAATTCGAGAGATCACACAATCAACTAAATCAATAACACTACGGATTATGAAAATTGTAATAATTTTGACAAGTCTCAAAGTTGTTAAACATGGATATCACACACAAATCTGCTCAGCCATATGTCTATGGGAAACTTTCCAATAGCACAAAGACATCAATAGCAAAGAATGAAATTAAAATGTTTGACAGACTTTTTGACAAGTAATATTGTTAAGGGAACAGACTCTCTACCCAGATGGCAAGCTTCTGACTTCATTCTTAAAAATCCCATGTGAATCCTAAGTCTGACCCTGAAAGGGGTCCAATAAAGCCCTTAATAAGCTAAAAATCTGTTCAATCAAAGCTGAACCCAGATAATCACAAAAGAACATTATCTAAATTGAAATAGCAAATTGGACAAGATTTGAAAATAAGACTAGTGGCGTTAGTGTCTTTGTTTCTGTTTCTATAAGCTGATATGGGTTCACACTGTCACATCATGTCCACTACTGTATAGTCACCATCACTTTAGAAACTACACTGCCAGATATTCACTTTATAACATACAATTGATAGCCCATTATTTGGTTTAAGACAAATGCAATGACAGCCAGATGTATGTACACTTTACAAAATACACTGACAGCCAGATATACTGGTACACTCTAGAACAAATAATGTTGCCCAAATATACACAGAGATACATTTACTGCAGGTGTTTGTTTGTTTATTGGGGTTTATCGTCCCTTTAACTCATGTATAGGCATATCATTACAGTGTCTATACTTGTGACAGTGTGCACTTATGGCAACTTTATAGTGCTGTCTCACTGAAATATCACACCACAGACACATTGAAATCATACGTCACATTATTCTGACACCGAGCCAACCAGTCCTCCTCCTACCCAGTAATGCTGAGTGCTTAGCAGGGAGCCAGAAGATTGCCTAATTTTAATGTCTTAGGTCTTGACGCAACCGGGATTCGAACTCACAATTAGGAATTCTAGCACTAGTCTACCAGCATGAAGTGAACACCCTAACCACTTGACCACCGCGCTGGTAGCTGCAGGTGACATGTGTATCAGGAAGCAGACACTCTTCACAGGAAATGCTCATTCTTCATTGACATCTTGTTATGGCTGTTGGTTTATAATATACTTTGAAGATATTTCTCTTTTGGTTAAACATTTTTATTTTGTATATATATTTTGTACATGTTTTCTCCATTTTCCTTTGGTTTGTCTGTAACAATGGTCTTCTAAAAAAATGTTCTTACAACTTTTGTTATACCTTGGTTTGTCTGTAACAATGGTCTTCTATAACAATGTTCTTACAACTTTTGTTATACCTTGGTTTGTCTGTGACAATGGTCTTCTGTGACAATGTTCTTGCAACCTTTGTTATCCTTTTGTTTGTTTGTCCCAATGGTCTTCTGAGACAATGTTCTTACAACTTTTGTTATACCTTGGTTTGTTTGTGACAATGTTCTTGCAACCTTTTTTCCTTTTTGTTTGTTTGTGACAATTTCAAATGCTTTTTTCCTTTTTGTTTGTTTGTGACAATTTTTAATGAACTTATATTTCTTTAATAATGTCTTACGGTTTGGTTAATTCTACATTTTAACATATTTGAATTTCAACAGAGTCATTCGTGAGATATCATTGCAGTTTTCCAATAAGGTTATAATTTTGTATCAGGAATATTAAAACAATCAACTTAAGTAGCAAGCACCTGCTACATCTGACATCCGATCATATAAATCAATATAACAACAACACAGAGCACCTGCAGTGTTCATATACTAAGTAT
Source organism: Pododesmus macrochisma (assembly GCA_032359645.1). NCBI lineage: Eukaryota > Metazoa > Mollusca > Bivalvia > Pectinida > Anomiidae > Pododesmus > Pododesmus macrochisma. Next base: position 2,570 of record JAUMGZ010175273.1, on the reverse strand, counting down.
TTCTCATTAACACTAGACAATTTACATTAACAGCTCTCATCATAAACAGTCAAAAATATACACAATGTATGACAATACATATATCACTACACTAACTATTATCTTTAGAGTTTATCCAAGAAATAAACAATTTTTTGTTTGTTTGTTTATTTAAGCATTGAACTGCTTTCAGTTGACATTCATATCACCTATGAATGCCAACTGAAAGCAATTCAATACTTATATTTACCATTTGCTATCCCGATGTAACAAACTAAATGGTAAATATATGAGCAACTAAAAAAAATATATGATAAGCAATGAGTGATGGCATTCATAGGCGATATGAATGCCAACTGAATTTGGTTGGGATGTATACGGTAGTGTTTACTGGTGGAGGAAACTGGAGTACCTGAAGTAAACCACAGACCTACGGCAAGTCACTAGAAACTTTCTCACACTAGGACACTTCGGACGGGAATCGAACCTAGGAGGTGAAAGACTTTAATGATTACAAGTCCGCGACTTTAACCACTAGGCCACCGCGGCCCCTGGATGTCACACAAGTGATACATATATAAGAGCTTACTGCAACATATAGATGGGATTACACGCCATAGATATACCATAGATATAGCATAGGCATTGACACTTCATTGCATCCTTTCAGGGAATCACAATATAGATGTCTCATATACCTAGAATTGAAATGGCTCACAGATTAATTTAGGGAGAATAACTCAACGGGCCTGAACGGATGTCTTATATTTCTGAGTATGACTAGGCACTTCGCACCATTTAGGGTGAATAAATTCTATAGATGTTCAATTTGCTAAAATATGAACCAGAATACAGCAGTACTTTTAGGGGAGTAAGTTTATAGAGAAAATACACATACTTAAGATAAATCAGCTAACAGTACTCTTTATCATTACCTACTTTACCTATGTGAAAAAGTACTATTTGAGGAAAGAAAAAGTGAAAATAAGGTATACAAAATGATAGACATGCAGATGGGCAGAAAAAAGACAAATCAAATAAATACAATGAAAAAAATGTCATGTTACAAGAGGAAACAATATAACAATGACAATATGTACTTAATAGAAAAAATAACATTCAAATTAACAGCACAATAAATGATGTCATAGATCAATGATTTACAGGGTGAAAATGTGCAGAAAGTGTAAACTGTACACAGACAACAAACAAAGCACACATAAAGATAACAGTATAATTAGTAGGGTGCTATCTTCACACTAGCTGCCTCTCTCATTTCATCTGCATGCCTCATATCAAATACATAAAATATTTCACAGGCCAAAGAACTGTTCCATCATTAAATTCCCATAAAGTAGAATTTGATAGACGTTTTATAGATAACAAGGTTTTTAACCTCTTTTTACTATGCAGAGTTACCTCCCCTTGTTTTGTAACTGGATAAAAGACATACACTGCATGTATACAGTGCAGAGATTTAAAACCTGTTAAAATCAAATCAGCACCAAGTAAAAAAAAACTTTATATTAATATCTTGTAAGAATTTATTTTCTTTGTAAAAAAATCTTCAGTAACAAAAGGTAAACAAAATTAAATTTGTTAATGTTAGTTTTCATTTTTGTTTGTTTAAAACATTTGTGTTTTGCATAAAAATTATTCTCAAAACCTGCTCATTTATTTTATAGTCACCTAGTGCATAAAAACTGCTTGTGAGACCTTATAGTGCCAACCTACTGAAGAATCTACCATACACAATGCCCATCAGCTAGTTGCACAGGATTCTATATCATTGATGATAGTGTATGGTAAAATCCTGTCCTTATCATTTACATACATTTATACATCTTCAATATGTCTTGATTTGCTCTGTATAAATTGGGGTTTAATGTCCCTTTCAGCACATGTCTAGGTCATATCGCAATAGTGTCTGCTTGTGAGTGTGCACGCAAATGGAAATTTTATAGTGCTGTCTTACTAAAATATCATGCCACGGACCGATTGGCAGGATACTTCCCTCGGACACATTATCCTAATACCGAACCAACCAGTCCTTCTCCTATCTAAATTACTAAGTGATTAGCAAGGAGCAAGAAAATTTCCTTATTTTAATGTCTTAGGTATGATGTGCCCTGGGATCGAACCCACAAACCTTCTGCTTATAAAGTGAGCTCTTCCATGGAGCTGCCATGACAGTTTTGACAATACAAAAATAATTTATATGAAAAAGTTAGCATTGTGGATGACTGTACAATCTACAAATAATAATTACTCTGTCAAAGACAGGAACATTGAAACAGAATAAATACATTTCTTTCAAACAATTTTTTTTAAAATGCAAAAAAAACCTGCAAACTTAACAAATAATTTTCTTAGATAATATGTATCCTGTCGTCTGCTTTGAAAATGTTCTACATGTAGATGAGCTTTAGATCAGAAACTCTTAATTACATAGAAAGAAATATATAAGGTTGAGAGAGAATTCATTATCTATCTCTCAGAAAAATTGAATTCATTTTAAATGAATGAATTTTCTAGGCACCTCAAAATTGGAAAAATGTCCTTTAAAATTCATCCCTTTAAGAAGCGACTCT
>JAUMGZ010175252.1:0-14535 GCA_032359645.1 Pododesmus macrochisma | reverse complement strand
ATATAATAAAGTAAAGTATGTACAGTTGAAAATCTATCATAGTAATATTTAATTAGTACTCAGCATAGTCATGATATTTTTTGCACGTGGCCAGGGTTTTAAATCTATGAGCACCGACTAAGAGGTCGGTAACTGACTTACATCCGTACACACAACCGATGTACACTCTACTAATACAAGATCAATACTTATAACTCAAGAAAGGAATTGAGGATATAGATCTACATATAAGTGCAACTTGTCCTACCTAACGCCCTACCATACTCACTCTTAATCCCCCTACCCTAACCAAAATTAGTTATATAATTTATTATTTATTTAAAATATGTGTTCTACCCCCTACACCCCATACCACAAACATTTAAGCTATTGGAATATGCGTTAAGTAGAGATAGGGTTCAAATCCGAGCGCCTCGGTATTATGTAGCACATGCCCAGGGTTTAAAATCAATGGACACCTCCTACTCGGTCGGTAACTATTACGTGACCCCAAGTACTTCAGTTACAAATATATTCGCCGGCTCGTGTATGGTGTTATCATGAGTATGCAGACAGTAACTATTACGTATTATGCAATCCTAACGGTTTTTATATAATGTAAACGTTACATTTTAAAAACCTCGGCAAATTCAGACGTTAGATGCAGGTGCGTCGACAATAAGCGATAGTGGCGTGGATTTAAGTTTTGATATTTATGCCGAGTGAGATTGTAATATGGACTCCATAGGATTTACTTTATGTTTTGCTTCGTTAATTGTTTGTACGTCTTCAACAAATTTCGAATGCAACACCTCAAAGGTGTCTGATACAACGTTTTTAACACAACATTGTCAACTACGTTTCTGTAATCAACATGTTGAGCATTACGACTTTGGAGCAAGTGAACAGCTGTCTGTAACACAGACAAAGTTTATGAATGCAACATACTTTAAGCTTAACGGCAAAAGAACGTGTACAGTTAAAAACAAGTCCGATTTTTCAACTGAACGTTCCGAATGGCGTCAATATCTTCAGGATAATATCGAATGGAATAAGAAATACCCGATGCCTTTTTATCACAATCGTTCTTATCAAATGGATGTTGATATGCCGGTACTTGTTCGGAACTACAGGGAAGGCCATGCGATGTACGTGAACAAAATAAATCATATCCTTACAAATTTGTAAATGAACCATCAGTAAAACTGTATCAAACTGGTATTTTCTTGGTGTTTCTTATAAAGTCAGCACCTTCGCACTTTACAAGGAGACATTACATTAGACGTACCTGGGCAAATATGAAGTCAACGTTTATCAACTCAAAATGCATTAGAAGGATATTCCTGATTGGTTCAACACAGAATGAGAACGAACGGGAACAACTGAAATATGAACTAGCTAAAGAAGATGACATGTTACAAATGAGTTTTATCGACACATATTACAACAATACTTTGAAGACAATCGGTGGATTACAGTGGATCGTGAACAGTTCTACGTCTAGTTATGTCATGATTGTGGATGATGACTTTTACATAGCTACTGACTTTCTTCTTCAAACGTTATCATTAATACCAAATTCCCAGAGAGTGTTTATGGGTCATGTTGATACTAATGGTCCAATAAGGTACAAAAGTAAGTGGTTTGTATCTGTCAATGAGTTTCCATATGATATGTACCCCGCCTTTGTCAGTGGTGTAGCTATGGTTTTCTCCATGGGTGTGGCAACAGATATAGCTATTGCAAGCCAGTACACGAAACCATTTAAGTTTGATGATGTTTTTCTTGGAATTGTTACTAACAAATTAAACATACTGGCAACAAACAACAAGCTATTTAGTGTAGGTAAAATTTCATACCGTAATAGAGCATTTTGGACTTCAATCGCCATACACGGTTATAAAGAACATGAATTAGAAATAGCGTGGAATCGACACGTGTATATAGTCTGTAATGGAGTCGGTAGCGGTTTCGGTATACCGCCATTATTAATTCATAACTTAAACAACACACGTTAACACCATGCAGTGGTATATTTTCCTCATAGTATCCATCTTTGTTTATATTGATAACATTATTTTTTCTTTGTGATGCAAATCATGATGTTTGTCCGCAATATTACAAATATGTTTGTTTAGTCTGATTTTGAAATTAAGATACAATACGTTTAATGTTAGACAATATGTGTTCATGTGTTAGGTTACTACCTGATCTGTGGTATTACCAAATTGTAATAACAATTAGATCTTCTACTACAATATAATGCATGTAGATGAAAAAACTAACCATTCAACCGAAATTTGTTCCATATTTTGAATAAAAACACTGTGCAAATTTTGAATGAAAGATTTTAAATAGGGTTCGTAAATGCACAATGCTGTACAAGAACGTCGGTTGCCTCACTTTGATATAAGGGCAATTCTCTGATTCGTACATAATGATCATGGTTAATTTTGGAATATACCTTGGCTCTTTGGCTGGTCTTATAGACACATGACCCCCAACTTTGGTATAGGGGTAGTCCCCATATTCGTACATAATATCCATAGTGAACTTTATACATCGATACGTACTGTGGCCTTTTGTAGTTGTGGACTCTTTATTTTTTGCATATAAATGTTTGAAATTTCCTTAAATGGCTTCGTGAAAAAGGAATGAATATTTTAACATGCAAAACTCTGTTTTGCTATGTTTGTATATGGGTTCCACTTGAACAAATCCCAAACTAAACATAGGGTTTTGTTGCTATCTCTGCAAGCTGATTTTGAAATGTCTGTTGCTAGATTTTTCAAGATTTTCGTGATTGAACTATGTTTTTATTGCTGACATTATAATCTTTCACAGAGAATATTCGTATTAATGAAAAAATGCTTATTTTTATCACATGACTAATGAAAAAGTTTGCATTCCTGTCGTTTCAAGGGTAGATTTAACTGTGTCAGTGGTGGAAGATCTAAGGGGGAATCATTTACCAATGATTGTAATACCACTATTTAGCTGTAAATATGAGCTGATCCATAAAATGTATACATTTTCACCTTTTAGACTAACCTTTAGTAGACAGGATATGTCAAAGGAGATCTATGAAATGATTACGGGAGCCTTATTGAAGAGTGCCTTCAAAATAAACCTGTATGTTTACACAACATATATCACTCATAGTTCTAAACTTGAGATATTCATTTCACGTAAATAATGTATCAAGCTACATATCGTCTGTTCTTCTTGGGATCAATATAACACTACCGGTAAGTCTTTATTATCTAGATGTATAAAGAGGATATTTGATATTGTTTTCTTGAATATCGAATTAAGGTCACGAGTGAGGCAGATTCAAGGAAAAAACATTGAATTTCTTGTTAATTACATTTCCTTTTGCTATTTTGTAATTCAAATTTACTTATTGTGAATCAGCTATTATGTTGAGATCCATTATACCTCCTGCGCCAGTAAGTCCGCACAGAAAGTAGTTCTTTTAGAATTGATAAGAAACTTTATTATTTAAGATATTGCAATCATTTTAAAAACTGCTCAGCGCTTAAAAGTCCATAATAAACACAGATTACTAATAGTGATAAAAACAGGTTTTAGCGCTGATGAACATCGTAAATGAGAATAACCGTGAAAATAATTTGTTTTCACTAGTGTAAGATAAAACATTTATCTATTATTATATCATACTTTTCGATATCTTACTGGTAAAAATGTAATACATGCCAATATTGAAAATGTCATTCACGATAAGGAGTCAAATTCAACAAATTTTTGCCATTTATTTATTAAAGTTTTATTAATTTAATACAAATATAAATACGTATTGTATATGTACAAATTATCTATGCAAATTCTTTAATGAGCTTAAATGATTCATTTCTAAATTCAAGTATATATTCAGGTTATATTCGTCCAGCACAAATGTCCAAAACCCATTGGCATATATAGGTATAGCGACACGGTTTAACGCCACAAACTCGCTCTTGTGCACATGCTTTTGTCCATGCAGTACAGGTATTCACAAATAATCGAAATGAAATAAACCCGGCCATTTATTGATGCATAGTATTACATTAAAAGGGGTCATATTCGTGTTATCATTTATCTGATACCAGTACCAAGGTTCACTTGCTAAAGCTTATGAAATATAAGCATGTATATCATATTGTAAATTATTTTTATGATATGTTATTTATATTTAACGCCAAATTGCATTGTAGTTCAATAAATATAAAATATGTATAAATGTACATTATAATTCCTAAAATTTACCACAAACAAATTATGTTTCTATTAATAAATGTGTTGACTCTTATGCTATCGTACGGATTGTACCTTAACGTAAAGGTTGTTAGATACATATATTTTAATGAGTTTGGTATAATTCTATTATGAAGTAAGATACAATGTTCACATCGCTACAAAAAAAATGTGCATTTGTAATAATGTGGTGTTTATAACCAAGGTCTTCATTAGATAATAGTATTACACCTGTCAGCTACAATCGTGAATAGTTTATGTTAGTGTCTCTATAGGTATACATAAACTTCCTGCTATTATCAATTAATTTAAGTGAGTGGTGTTAAAATCTGATGTATCCTTGTATATCCTACATTGATAGATTTTGGTGAGGTTTGAGCTTGCTGTTTTTTGGTTGAATTAGTCGATAAGTGTGTTTTTTATTTTGAAATTTAACATATCGAGCTTTGTGTATATTAAAATGTCAAACTATAAACAACATTTATCTAAAGTTTCTTTGATGTTAACATACCATATGAAATTACCGAATATTGTTGTTTGTTATTTGGAATAACAGTGTATATATGTAATAACTCATCTGTGTGTTAAGCATGCACGCAATTTTAACAAAAAGAACTCATTCTTGTCTATATGATTACACTTATTAGGGTATCTACTAGATTTGCTGCGCTTCATCTATAATTAAGCGTTTTATTGTTTTAGCTGCAATCGTAACTTACACATCTTAAAATGATACTATCATGTAACTGTTGGTAAAAGTTAAAGATATACCTTTTATATATCAAAAACGCATATATTGATTACAATGTATTGATATAAGTGATATAAGGAGAAAAATCACTATGAATAATGTGTTTTTCAATACCATTTCAAAATACTCTATAACAAATGATTTTTTCAATTTCATTTCTAATTATATTCGTCCGTTTTGCATAGAATACACCCCTCATCCAACTCTTCATAACAGTGCATGCAGTATACTGCCGTGCATCTAGGAGTCTTGCAAATGTAAAACTCCGTAAGACCATCTTCTTCTTGACTGCATGATAGACATTCAACGGGCTTTTCCGGTTTGCAGTTACCACAAGTTGTTGCAAACCATGGGCAGCGATAGTAAAACATTGCTGAAAGAGTAATCCTTTCAGAAATGTCCCTTTCTTTTCTTCTAGAAGGCAGATATTGAGCGAGCCATGATAGCAATGTTGCACGATTATGCGTGATTTTATCATGGAGGAAGTACATTCTGTCCATTTCTTGTTCTGGATAATAAAATGACGCTATCTTTCTGCGGGTTCGCAAACCATAAGCTTGCATGAAGATAAACATAAAAGCGACAAAATAAAGAAAAACAAGAATAAAAATATTGCCAGTGTCTGGTTCAGTCGGGTCAGGGAGACACGTCGTTAGATTAAAATTGACATCATAATCATTGTCCAAATGAAGACCATTTGCAAATGCTCGCAAGAAGGCAGAAAGAATTCCGGAGCCAGTTACATCAATGTTAACCTGAGTTACACCAGCTACATTCACGTTACTTTCTCCATATTTAATCATTATACTTAAGATATAATACAATACAAAGTCCCCTGCTATAACTAAAGTCGTTACCGCCAGATGAAGACATACTGTTAGTCCGCCGCTTGTACAGTTCTTCAGTTCCTTGTGAGACATCAGAATACTGGTTGTGTCGATATATTTTCGCCTTTCGCGTCGCCGTAAAGGAAGAACTGTAGATTTGCCCGCTAAACCGCGCATTTCATCAAATATCTTAAATTCTTTTGTGATGTAAATATTATCAAAATAATCTTTAGCTAAATATTTTCTGATATAAAATATTGACTTTATGAAAAGAAGCAATAACGATAACGCCATAAATCGCGATAGTATATTAACGAAAGAATTGACCCACGTTGTTTTAGCCTGGATATCATTCTTCACTTCAGATTGGATTTGCGCTGCTGATTTACTCGAGTTGACACCTCCGGATAATCCGAAATCTCCATTTACCCCAAACTTAAAAAAGTTCTCTAATTCTTCAATCAGTTTCTTTGTGCCTGATGCGACTGTGTTGACGGCACCACCAATAAGAGCAGGTAGTTTGCATACTTCAGTTCCGACTTTCAGTACATCACAAATTCCGCTGGCGAAATCAAGTGGTTCGCATACACCACAGAGGGCACATCGTTTAAATCTGAAACATTTTAAGAAATTTTGAAACATATGCACAATTTACTCAACCAAACAGAATACATATCACAAAGCCTAGGACGCAATTGTATATATATAGCCCATACAGTCAAGAACACGTGGGTTGACATTTTAATTAACAATAAATTGTAAGAAAATGTGTCATAAACGAATGACACATAATCATCGCGGCGGGTGACACATGTGCAGCAGGAAACACTTACCGTATCGTGAGCACCTGGTTTCGCTTCTAGATTTTTAATAGAAACCGGGTTACCATGGATTATTGATCATATCCAATCCGTCGTAAACATTAGTAAGGATAATGCCACCATGAATATGAACATTAAGATAAATCAATGTTCAGACTGATAAATATTAAACAATTTTCAATATTAGGATTAATCGCCGTCTTTCGAAAAAGTGAATTAGATACACTTTGTGTGTTGCTTTATTAGTTTGTCATAAATTTGATTATAGTAGTAGATTAACTCACAGATGAATGGTGCAAAATTTGTTTCCATTTGAAAACCAACCACAAATCTATAAGCCATGTTGCCTAATTTGACAAATGTAGCATTTCATAGAAATGGCAAAACTATTCAAATTATGTCACATGCCAAAAAATCATATTATATTAATGAAAGATGTTTGTATCAGCCATTGGAATATATTATGCCTTCTTGCTAATTTCATTAATTATTTAATTAATGCATGCATATGAAAGTGTGATTGTTCTTTGCAAAGGAAGAGTTGTGAGTTTACTTCTAATTTTGTAAGATAGGAAGATAGCGCATGCAAACAACACCAATTCATGAAACATAAATCACTTTATGCGAGTTGCTGGACATCGCATATTGTAAAGAAATATATGTTTACCTGTAAGATGCGTTTGGGTACACGCTGTGTGTTGAAGACTCGACGTAGACATTCTCTTTGGTTGCGTAGCGATACAGCAAGGAATTGGCTTCAATAATTCCATCACCAAGACTTGTATTCGTACCAAGTCGTCTTTGTAGTTGAGTATATATATGCAGGTCTGCAATTTGGTTTTCATTAAGTTCAGATTCGTTGAACACAGGGTTTTTCGAGTACGTGTAATCATTAAGGTGATTGAACTTGTGATCTTTTCTTTGTCTAGCTTTAATGATACGTTCCATTATAGATCTTCGTTTCCGCTTGCCAAAGAGTCCTCCGATACCATTGCCTATACCTGTTCCTATGTCAACTATGCCACCGCCTACGTCTTCTGCGACATCCACTATTGCATCTTCCCATTTTGATAACTCTTTTTTGCATGCTTCATATGCTGATTTTATTCCTTTCTTACATTCACTTTTTGCGTTATCAACTCCTGATTCACATTTCTGCAAAATAGCAACAATTATAAATGTTCAAAAATGGATGCAATATAATCAGCCCTGTTAGCTGCTCGGTCCAAGTTGATGACATCACAGAACAACAGTTATGCCATTTGCTGTTCTTAAACGTTTTATATATTAGCACTCGGTGTTACTTAAGACATAGTCCGTACTACACAGGTGACTTTAATGTTATCTTTTACAACCAGTTCAGCCCGTTTCATTTCCATAATTCTGTTCCCTACCATCCTCCTTTATTTTCAGGACTTGTTGGTCAGGTTTATCGGTTTTTTTTAAAGCTTTAGGAGTGTGGTATATTGTAAGTTTGACAAGAGCAGTTTATCATTCATTGATCAATTTTATTCTGATAGTTAAGCTCTCCTTTTCATTAAATCGTTACACAATACGGTTCTCGCGGACATCTTTGTTTGATTTTGTTAGGCTTCAACATCACTTCAGTGATATCGCGACAAAAGACAAGGGGTACAATCTAGTGATGGTACACAAAGAGAAGCGGAAACTAAAATGGAAAGCAAACCAATGGGGTCAGTACATAAAGAAGGAAGCGTTAATGTAACGGTATGCACGCATACTCTCCTCGAACTTTACATGGAGATAGTTATTGTGTCAAAGGGATTAAACCCCATGTAAAGGGGACCGTCAGCTTAGCGTTCATTTCTTAAGACATGCCTAGTTTTTCTGATCTCCATCCTTCAACATGTCTGAATGTACCAGGAAGATAAACCATTATGTCACCACAACATAATTGAAGATTTATATACCTTGACACAGAAATATGTCTACCTGTTATATTGAATTTCACTTTTTTAAATAAATTCAAAATGACACACAGACCTACGTTGAGAATAGAAATCTTCTGAATAACAAAAATTCTAATGGAAAGAATTTATGTTATTTTGGATTAAATCTACATATGTATAATCAACCATGTTAATGTCTTCATCGTCTATCGTAAAGCAGACGACATGTATATAAATATGTAATGCCTAAAGCAAGTCAACTTAACATTTATTCTTGAAATTAGGCGGTTATAATATACATTATAAAGGAAATGAGATATATAATATATATTATGTACTTTATATAATATCTTATTCACTTTATAATATATATCTGAGAATTGATATAAAATATCTTATAAACTTAATATGGTATGTCTTATGTTATTTTAAAAATTGAAGAAACTATACCTTTGCTGCCTCTTTAAGTGCATTGGCTGCAGCTTCTAAACCATTTTGCATATCACCCAATACTTTTGTAACAGGTTTTAAGGCTTCAATGAGTCCATCTGCCAATTTCTGTAATTTCAGAATTTGTTGGTGTATCGTCTGAGCTATTTTGCGTATTGGTTCTTGTAGCTGTTTTTTCAGTTCTTGACTCTGGTTATATGCCAGTTCCGAAACGCATGACATGCTGCTGGCGACTTCCTTGGCGTTGTGTGATATGTTAATAACAGGTCCTACCAGCATAATGGTAAAGATTATAGAAAGAAATGCAACACGCCCTCGGCCCGTGAACAAGGTTGGCACCATGAGAAGTATGATACATCGAAAGTACACAGAAACAGCCAGACCTATACACATCAACACAGTAGCAGCAAATGTAATCCATCCCGCTATAGCATAATCGTAATTAAAACTGAAGGCTAAAAGTATAAAAATAATTCCTCCGAACATGAAACCGCCTATCGCTCCAAAAACAGCTTTCAACCCGAAGTTTTCACCACGGCCACTCATGCATAGTCTATACCGCAAACTTGCAGTATTGGGCTGAGTTTCTGTATATGCATCATCTTCAATTTTGCCCTTTTCAGTTTCATCTTCCACCCCGATTTGCTCCTGGTGCCCTTGTTTAGGTTTTTGGTTCTGTTGTTCGTACATGTCGTATTCTTTACCACGTGTGACCACACACAGTATCCAGTTAAAATAATAGTGATGTGATGAGATTTACACTCTGTTGTAATTTAACGGAAATAAGGCGGATATTAGTAACGCCAAACACCCCTTTGATTATTACAAATGAAAGTATCCCATACACAGCACATCCTGATACGATTTCCGGTTCAACGCGTATTTCCGTTTTATATCCAGTTTTAATTCGACCACTGTGTGTTTGCAAGTAGCTAAGAAGTGTAATCCGGATCTAGCAATAGCGCAGGAAATACAATGACTTTAAAAAGATTAGTTCACTCAGAAAATGTATATACATAAAACTCGAACTAGTAACAACTAAACAGACATTTTTGATAAAGTTTGAAAGTTTCTTCAATGGCACAGATGAATTTCAGGAACTCAATCTGTGTGAGAGTAAGTCATTTATTCAACCTGGTTCAGTAATACGGAAACGATTTCTAATTGATACAAATAATCCCTGTTCATTATCAACGGTAGAACCTTTTTAGAATTCAGATACTCTATTTGTTTATTGTAACTGTAGAAATACAAAAACGAAACAAAACAAAACAAAACTCAAATTGTACATGTCAATAAACATGGACAAGCTTATTAAAAATATAGGCGTGTGCAGAAATTGCAAAAAAAATCAATCTCAAATGTAAAAGGGGATTTCATAATAGAAGATGAATTTCTATTCAACACGTGAAAATAAACCGGGGTCCCCAAAGAGTAAGTGTTTTCTGTTTCTCACGTGTCATCCGTCGATCCGTGTCAATTCGGTGTATGACGACCTTCACGTGTACAAATTGAAAACTCAGAAGCCCAACCAGTTAATGTAATATATAACGAATATAAAAAACAGGATGAGAGGAGTCAACTTGACAAACCAACAATAGCCGCAATGTTTTAGGACTGGCAAACATAATTGTTTTGAAATAGTGCTTAATATTGCATGCTTATATTAGATTTTGTTTTATTGACATATATTGTGATGCCAAAAAGAAGAAGTAGTATGTACGTGTTTACGTCATTAGAAGTTAATTACATGGAAAGGAATGTCGGAAGACACCCTCAACTGGATTAAAATTTATCAAAATCGTAAACAGTGTTTATGTTTAGTAAGAGTTACCTCCCCTATTGTTATATCTCGGTACGAAGCAGCTCAGAGCACACTCACAACAACTTTAAATATTTATTATCATATATCATCATAAAAAGTGAAATTAACAACAACAACAACAACAACAACAACAACAACAACAACAACAACAAAATTCTGGTACGGAACAACTTTATTCCTTGGTAAGTATCAACCAAATCTTGGTACGGAGTGACTGGTACTATCGAATGGTATTCGACTATAAGCGCAACTGAACGACTCAAGTGGGAACTATACTCTATTATGCCAACTTCTAACTTCTAACTTTTCTAACTTCTAAAAGCTACGAATGCTTGTTTGCAATTTTTTAAAATGCAAATTTTAGATATAGAATTTCGAAATCAAACTATAAATTTATATGTATGAAATGAGAAATAAGAACTTACACCATCGTTGTTTCGACTTTTCACCATCATATCTTTTTTGTTTCGACTTTTCACCATCGTAGTTTCGACTTTTCACTATCGTTGTTTCGACTTTTCACGATCGTACTTTAGACTTTTCACCGTCTTTGTTTAAAAACCTTATCTAATTGTTTTCAATATTTTTTAAGAGACCCGAGATATTCACACATTTGCCTTTTAAAAACATTTATACAAATATCTCATAAACTAAAGCAAAATTTAATTTTTAAAAATTTAGACACTATTTTGACCTTAGATGTCACATGTATCGAAGTTTAGCTTCAATAAAAATCCTATCACACAAAAAGGTTTTAGCCTCCTCAAGCTTACCCGATTTATGAAAACAATAACATTTCAATGCCAGAGTTTGTAGTAATCAATTGACAATAAGCACTGATTTGTTGATACTGGAGTAACTCATTAACAAGCCATACCTCCGACGCACACCTGCCTACGTTTCACAAATAATCCTAAGTCTAAGAATTAAGGACCGTTGTTAGGCCTTAGTACAAGTTACGACTCTTTGTGAAACGGATCCTATTCCTATACGGATTGACTTAGGACCTATTTTAAGAACTGTCAAAAGTATTTTTGGGAAACGTACCTGATGCTTGAGGTCTTTGATCCCGCTATTACAGATGCAAAAACACACAATAGTCTGTCGTCTGGACCGCCGTAAAGATGGCAGAGCATTGTGGGCGTGGCCTAGCTTCATCACATTCACCAGATCGATGACGTTAGCTAGTCATCGTACTACAGAAGTTTGTTTGTTTGTTGTTGTTTGTTTCATTGGGGTTTCACGTCCCTTCAACTCATGTCTAGGCCACATCAAGCCGATGTATGCTTGTAACAGTGCGAACAAATTGCAACTTTTATAGTGCTGTCTCACTGAAATGTCACGCCGCAGACACATTGACGTGATACTTCGCTCTGTCAAATTTTCCTGACACCGAGCCAACCAGTCCTCTTATTCAGTAATACTAAACACTTAGCAAGGAGCAAGAAGATTACCCCACTTTAACGTCTTAGGTTTGATATGGCCGGAAATCGAACCCGTGCCTACCGGATCACAAGGCGAATGCTCAATTTCTGAGTCACCACGCCGGCTTGACGTTGAAAATTGACCGCCGTTGAAAATGGAACCGGGGTCAGTTTTCAACGTTGAATATGGAACCGGAAAGCCGTTGAAAGCGGAACGTGCCGTTGAAAAATGATCGCCTCAGGGGTAATTTTTTAACGGGGAGTCTGTTGATAAATAATCGTTGAAAATAGACCACAGTCCGTTTCTATTTCTTTTTTACCACCTCTAGAAAAATAATTCGGGTAATATAGCTGCTACGCGGGATGTCCGTCCGTTCAAATGTCACCAAATCCAGTGTATTAAATTACAGTATATTACCTTACAATGCAAGACACTCATAATTAGACTTCTTATTCAGACCACTGTTTAATATATCATAATTTTATATGTAACTTTCGGCATATAACATGACACTTGAATCAATGTATTATTATATCTTATAAAGAAATCACTCAATAAATTATAAAATAAAACATGGAGAAAATGTCGTAAATATACTAGATTTGGCGTTTCAAAGCAAGAAACAAAATGATTTATTCCCGTCCTTGTTTCTTTTCCCAGTCATGTAGATTTACATAAGGCTTACACTACACTATATGTTCAAGGTGTACTTTTCTCATACAAATCCCGTCCGTCGTGCGTCCGTCGTAAATGTTCCAAAACAACTGGACCAATTCCATCCAAACTTGGTAGGAAGTACCCCTATGGAAACTGGATTCAGATTTGTTCATATGAAGGGGGTTGGTCCCAAGAGGCGCCACTTTAGGGGCCGAAATGGGGAAAATTCAACAAAAGTTCTAAAATCTTATTATTATCAACTAGAATTGTTTTTTTGTTTCATTTGGGTTTAACGTCCCTTGAACTCATATTGAGTTCATATCGAGACGGTGTCTTCTGGTGACAGTGGGCACTGATGGCGACTTTATAGTGCTGTCACACTGAAATATTACTCCGCAGACACGTTGACGTAATACTTTACTCGGTCACATTATACTAACACTGAGCCAACCAGTCATCCTCCTACCCAGTAATACTGAGCACTAAGCAGGGAGCGAGAAGATTAGGTTTGACGCGACCCTGGCCCGTAATTGAACCAGTGCCTACCGGATCACGAGGCAAATGCTCTACTTTAACTAGAAGTCCTAGAGTTTGATGTTTTTACCGTATTTGTAACTTTAGGGAATAGACATCCAAGTTTGTTTAAGTTGTGACACTTGTGTCAAAATAGGTAACGCGTTTTGTGGACACAAATTCAACACTATAAAATATATCTCAAATATGTTAACTTTTAACATTCTCGACTTCTTATCCAAAAATGCCAAACCAATTTCTTCCAATCATGGAACAAGATATCCCATGTGGAAGGGGATTCGGATTTGTTCAAACGGTAGAGCTCGGTATACCCAGTGGACATCACTTAGGGGCCCAAAAGGGAAAATTTGACACAATTTCAAAAATCTCCGTATCAACTTTAGAAAGCCTAGAGCTTAATGCTTGGATGTAGTAACCATAGGACATGGAGAACCAAGATTGTTCAACGCATGACCCTTGTAAAAATAGGCTGTACATGTTCAGTTGGGATCAAAGTTAAACGCTACAGCAAATGTGTTTTTATTCTTCTTGTCTAAAAGTCATTGGAATAATTTTCAACCAAGCATGGTTTGTAACATCTCTAGGGGGAAAGGGAATCAAATGTGTGCAAGAAATGGGGCTCAGTGTCCAGGGGCACTATAAATGGGAGGGGTATTTGACAAAAAATAATCTTCTTCTAGTTAACACGAAAGCCCAGAGCATATAGATCTACTGTTTGAAGATGTAGTAACCTTGGGACATGGTGAACTAAGGTTGTTAAATTAAGGCATGACTCTGGGGTCCAAAATATTCAATGGGCCACTTGTTTTTCTTTGACAATAGAAAGTCAATTTTATATGTATTTTACAAAATCGGCATCTACAAAAAGTATCCATTCGACATATCATTACATATAAAAACATAACTAGATCTATATAAGAAACATTTTTAAAAAAAATCGTAAAAATATTCATTTTCTGAGTTCGGTCGGGTTGTTAGACTGGTTGTCTCCCTTTGGAGACAGGGTAATCGGCGGGCGCCCGTAATTTGAATTGACGGTCTTACGGGCACAATCGGGTCATCTTAAAAGACGTATTGTGAATAAAGTATTGCATATTTTGAA